>PVKS010002218.1:0-122290 GCA_004027875.1 Aplodontia rufa
AAGCAAAATTTCATTCAAGAAATATTTATTAAACACCGACTGTGCCACAAGTCAAGGAGTCCGCAGTGAGTTCAATAAATGAAATTCTTGCCTTCCTAGGCTTACATGTTGGTAAATGTAGAGGCGGCTCAAACAGTAAGCAGATAAATAGTTTACCATGCAGGAGGTCAGGTGGATGAGTTAACAGAAGGGACCGGCAGGAGGAGGGAGTGGGGGACCCTGACTGATGTGTGTGAGAAGGCTTTATTCTCTGGTGGGTTGGGGCCCAAACCTACAGGAGGTGAGAGAGTATGTGGCAGGCAGCTGGGAAGAGCTTCCAGAAGCAAGTGCAAAGGTCCTGAGGTGGCTGAGGTATGTTGAGCATGGCAACAGCCGAGAATGCAAGGAGACAAGCGGCGGGACAGGGATTCAGAGAGATAACAGGCGATAAACAGTCCTTTGCAGTGAGGACTTTGGATTTAACTCTGGGTTGTGTGCATTAAAGGATTTCAAGCAGAGGGGAGATGTGGCTGTATTTACATCATAAGGCTCTGCTCTGGTTGCCACTTTTGAGGGCAAGGTCCAGAACAAGGACTTTCGGACTTACTTCGGAAAAAAGATGATCCTGAGGCTGGGACTGAGGATGAGGAGGAGAGGTGGCTTGAAAGGAGAGGCCAGGTTCCTAGAATTTCAACTGCTTGGGAGGCTGAGACATGAATATCACAAAATTGAGGGCAACTTAGCCAGAATCAGTCTCAAACTAAAAAGGGCTAGGGATGTGGCTCAGTGGTAGAGCATCCCTGGGTTCAGTCCCCAGTACCAAAAAAAAGAGGAAGGAGAAAGGCAAGGTGTGGAAGTGGGCCTGGCTGCAGGCTAGTGGTCAGAATCGTGAGCGAGACAGTTGTCCTGGCTGGGTGGGTATCTCCAGCTGCCTGGTGGCCTGCAGGGTACAAGCACTGGGGAGGCAGCTGGCCGGCTATGGTCTTCAGGTGAGTACAGTGAGGAGACAGAGGAGCAAGAGCAGAGGTCATATGCAGGGAGGGGTCAACGGGCTGGACCTCGGTTTGCATGGAAGGACTGCCATGCCAGCCATTTGCTGCTTCCTCTGTGGTCACATTGGGTCATTTTCTAAAAAGACAGAAGGTTGAGTCATGAAATACTGTCTGGTTCCACAGTAAGAACTGGAATGGATTTGCAACTTTGGTGCTTGAAAATGCTGGGACTCCTAACATCAATGACAGCCTTCAATGCGGACACTAATGATCACCAAGAGTAATGTTTAGGGCCTGGAGAGGTGGCTCAGCAGTAGAGTGCTTGCCTGGCACGCGCGAGGATCCTAATGATCATCAAGAGGAATATTTAGTTCACTTTCTAAATACATGGCCTCACTCAGTTCTGTCTTAGGGTACCGCAATTAATAAAAAGTCGCCAAATGTTAATGTATTTAAACTGATGCATGAAAAAAGTTAAGAAAAAGAAGGGACCAAGAACTAAGTTAGGTAAGGAGAGAAGGGAACTGGTGGAGATGAGAGCAGAGGGAGTGCCAGGCCTACTGCAGTGTCCCAAGGTGGCAGATGGGACAGTTAGGGGAGTGGATGAGAAAAGATTGGGGGCTGTGGATGGAGAGAAGTACTGGAAATGGAGATTATTGGGGTTTACAAGCTTAGTGATGGTGCTGGGGCCTGGGGCAAAGCAAGCTGGAAAATGGTCCAGAGGGATAAAGAGAGGGTGGAGAGAGACTTCACGGAACTGAAAGACAGGAGCTAGAAGGATCCTTAAGGTGGGTAGTAGAATCACCCAGCATTGTGACAAGGTCATGTGAGAGCGGCCAGGGGCCAGAAGCTCTTCCACGACAGAGCATTGACTCTGGTACAGAGAGCATGTGCCTGTGCCCACCTTGGAGTCACTTCTGTCCTGGCCCCCACTGTCTACATCTTACCTCTCCAATAAGGCAGAGGGGAGGCAGGCCTCTTGTTCTCTTTAGCAAGGAAGCCCACTAACAGAAGAACCCTTCGGGCCCTCTAGTGTCCACTGCACATGCCTCATGGGTCCCGAGGAACAGTCCCACGTCCCTGCTTGTTGGAATCTTGACTGCACGGAAGACTTGGGGCTCACTCTGGATGTTACCCAGGAAGTGACTTCCCTCCTGGGATAAGGACTAACTGAGCACCGATGAGCTAAGAGGCTGCAGTGAGGGACTTAGGTCCATGCCTTTCCCAAGCAGTGTAATAGCAAGATCAAGCTTTTATCCCTGTTTTGCACAGAAACTGGCTGAGGCCCAGGGCGGTTGGGTGGCTTATGCAAGAAATGCAGGGCTGAGGCCCAAATCCAGACCTGGGGGCTGGAGCCTCTTAGGTATATTGCCCTTTTCTGTCCTAAGCTCCTCACGGGCAGGGATCTCATCCAGGGGAAGGATTTAGATCTGGCGTTCCCAGAATCAGTGCGCAGTAAATATGTGCTGATTGGCGACTCAGCCGTCCCTCCTTCTGGCTCACCCCTCTGGCCCCTTCATTCCCATCTCAGCAGCCCCCTACCCTTATGCCCTCCTGGGCCTGTCCTGTTAATGGGGAGACCTATTTTGCCTTAAAGACCTTGCAATTTATTCTGACCTTGAGGAGGGCTCACTTAGCTGTTTTGATCCCTGCTTGGGGAATGATGCAATAGAACCCTTGGTCTCACAAGAGCCTTTGATGATGGGAACAAAGGACATGCATTTGCAGTGGGGACTGACCAAGGCTGCTGGGAAGAATGCTGACCATAAGTGGCAGATAGTTGACTCTTCCCTTGGTGACCCATGTAGTTTGAGATGGGCCATGGTCGTGCAGCTGGATTGGGAGGCCAGTGCAATTGTGGAGCTGTGTGACTCTTCCTCCTCTGCTTCCCTTAGATCATCCTGAACTTCACGTCCATGGACCTGTACCGCAGTCGCTTGTGCTGGTACGACTATGTGGAGGTCCGTGATGGCTTCTGGAGGAAGGCGCCGCTCCGAGGTAAAGGGCATAGTCCACTGTGGCTTCCTAGTGGCTGGTGCCTTCCTAGAACTGCTCACGACACACAGTCATCCTCTTCCTTCAGGCCCATCACTTTGCTGAGGTGACATCCTGGTGCAGGACCCAAGAGTCCTGATTAGCTACCAGGCGTTGTGACTTTGGGCAAGTCCTGACCCTGATCCAGACTTCAGTCCTCAGTGCAGGCTTCGGGGCCTCCCTCTGAGGGTAGCTATCACTGTATTTTTGGGGGCTCAGAGTTGACAGAGCCCGACAGACTGTTTTCACATCCCCGATGTTCCAGGCTCTCTCCCTCTTTGGGGCAGTTTCAGGGGCCCTGCTTTCTCTGTCTGCAAGGTCTGCCCACAATGCATCCTGGCTCAGTAACAGCTCATTATAAACCCACTGGGCAGGCTTTTAACTCACTTCAGAGGGCATCACACCTGGCACAGTGGCCCGACCTTGTTTGCATAGAACATTTTGTCCCTGGAAGTGTGTGCAGGGCAAGGAAGAGTCAGTGGGGACTAAATAGGTCAAAACCACAGGACCACTGCAGTTGCTTTAATGGTCATAGAATTAGGGCAAAGCAAGTCCCTTGTCACTAGAGGACATCTGCATCATCCTGAGGAGCTGTGTTGCCTTACTTCTCCCATCTGGACGTCATCCTGAGTAGCTCAGGGCAGCCTCTCAGCTCCTCCACACCTTTGTCCCACAGCTTGTACCAGAAGCAGCCCCACGTGGTCTCGCTAGCCCTCTCTGTTCTTCCCCAGGCTCTGATGTTTGAATAGTTCTCATTAGTCACCCAAAGCAACTGTCATTACACTTCCTCTGCAGCCGCGTTAGATCTCCAAGATTGCCATTTCTTTCTCAAACTGACATTCCTGGGCCAGCACCCTCTGTCTCTTGCTGAAAGTTGAGAAACACCCAGTCTTATTAGGAATACACAAATCATCCCAGTTGATTCTTAACTGCAGAGAATTCCACAGATGGCCAACCTCGCCCCTTCTGTTGACACTTGAGTTTTCTGTTTTCTGACTCAGTCCCTAGATTCTGGGAGTGTTTGGGATCCTGGGGCACCCCCGCCTTTAAGCTAATGAAGGCATGCCTATAGGAGCATGTCATAGTGTGCAGAGAAAGCTGTGCTCCTTTCTTGATTACTTCTTTGCATGGACACCAAATCCTTCAAGGGATCTGTGGGTCTTCAGGGCTAAGCTCCGCCTTGAACAATCACCAAGCCATCCAGGTGTGTGGTCTTAGGAACACTGCAGTAGGGTGACATTGATGGGGGCTTCTTAGAGATGAGTGTTGGGGTTCAGGGTCTTCTGTCTGCACTGTCTGCAGGCCGGTTCTGTGGGGGCAAACTCCCGGAGCCCATCGTCTCCACTGACAGCCGTCTCTGGGTGGAATTCCGCAGCAGCAGCAACTGGGTTGGAAAGGGCTTCTTTGCTGTCTATGAAGGTACTGAGGGAGGGTGAGGGCCAGATGTGGGGTCCTTGGGCATCCTAGAACCCTTCCCTCCTGGTATCCGAGAGTGCGGTTGTGGGTCTTCCTAGGAGGAAGCAGAGGGGTGATGTTGGCAGAGCAGGCAGCGGGGACTGGGGGCATGGGAAGGGCTAGGGGAGGGGGAAGGAGCTCCCAGGCAGGGCAGAATGGGCTGACACACCATGTTGCTCCCTCACCTTGTCTCCAAAGCCATCTGTGGGGGCGATGTGAAAAAGGACAATGGCCACATCCAGTCACCCAATTACCCAGATGACTACCGGCCCAGCAAAGTCTGCATCTGGCGGATCCAGGTGTCTGAGGGCTTCCATGTGGGCCTCACATTCCAGTCCTTTGAGGTAGGTCAGAGACCCCATGATCTGACACTTGCTTTGTTCGCTCCCGGGACAGCCACCTTGGCAGTCAATACTCCTCCCACTGATGGAGCCCCTGACCCCTAGATTGAGCGCCATGACAGCTGTGCTTATGACTACCTGGAGGTGCGTGATGGGCACAGTGAGAGCAGCGCCCTCATTGGACGCTACTGTGGCTACGAGAAGCCGGATGACATCAAGAGCACATCCAGCCGCCTGTGGCTCAAGTTCGTCTCTGATGGATCCATTAACAAAGCTGGCTTCGCAGTCAACTTTTTCAAAGGTGCCTTCTCCTCTCCATGCATCCTCCCATGGCCAAACTGTCTCCTTCACTCTTTTTTCACCCACTCATTCAACATGAAGATCATTAGTCATGCAAACGCCAGGAAGGTGCTGGGGCTATCTCTTCTTCTTCTTCTTCTTTTTCTCTTTTAATTTTTTGGAGCACTCTACCACTGAGTAACAGCCCCAGTTCTTTTCATTTTATTTTTTTTTGGGGGGGTGGGTACTAGAGATTCGTAACCCAAGAGCAGTTTACCACTGAGCTACATCACCAGTCCTTTTTATTTTTTATTTTGAGGCGGTCTCCCTAAGTTGCTTAGGGCCTCACTTAGTTGCTGAGGCTAGCCTCAAACTTGCAATCCTCCTATCTCAGCCTCCCCAATCCCTGGATTACAGGCATGCACCACCATGCCCAGCAGGGGACCCTGCTTTTAAGGAGCTGTGGGCAAAATGGAGAGCAAAGCCCAAGGAGGAGTAGAGGCTAAAGAAGCTCAGGGAGAAAGTAAAGCAGCATGGATTTTTTCAGTATGACCTTGGGCAGGGATTTCTCCCTGAGCCTTAGTTCCTCACCTGCAAAATGGGCATAAGCTTCTTGAAAGGACTGAGGAAGAAATGAAAGTCAAGTCTTTTGACAGAGAATGACAGAACACAAGAGGCACCAGGGAGTGGTGGCCACCAGCCAACCTGTGTGCTCAGAAGGATCTGTAGGGTGCAGTGGGTTCTGAATAGTCATGGTGCTGGGCAGAGCTCAGAGCGGAGCTGATGTGTGGGACATCCCCCTGGCTTCCCCCACCCTCAGGACAGGGCTAGGGGTGGTCATGGGAACCTGAGGGACTCTGGCCATGGCCATCAAGCAGAGGGCAGGAGAAAGGAGCCAGGAGCCAGGTCCTGGCCTGAGGTCCCACACCCTCTTTCCTTTCCCTACAGAGGTGGATGAGTGTTCTCGGCCCAACCGTGGGGGCTGTGAACAGCGGTGCCTGAACACCCTGGGTAGCTACAAGTGTAGCTGTGACCCTGGGTACGAACTGGCCCCAGACAAGCGTCGCTGTGAGGGTGAGTGCCTGCCTGCCTCCTGACCCCTGTTCCCGACCTTGTGCCCTTAGACAACTCCCTCCTGGAAAAGCTGGAAGGATCCCCTAGCACTCTGTTCCCCTCAGAGGGTGAGAAACACACTGGTGTCACAGCCCCCGGGACCGGGTTGCCATGTGGGATATACACTGGCTTCAGGGGTTTTTCTTCTTACTGTTTTGTGGATGCTGATCTTTACCTGGTAAATGTCACCACACACCAGAGTCACAATTTGGAAGCCACTGGTCTCTGACATGCACTGAGTCTCGGCCTCTCGGCATGACCTCAAGGTGCTGGGGACAGTACTCCAGGCTAAGGGCTCCAGCTCAAGCTGTGCTCTGCACGCTGAGCAGCGCCCCTGCCCCGTGTGCTTCACAGGCTCACTGCTCCCCTGGCCCTCCTCCCTGTAGCAGAGGGGATAGAGATGGCCATGGCGCAGCCCCTAGGCTGCTCCGCTCCCTCCTCTAGGCTTGCCTCTGGAGACACCACCTTCACCCTTCCTCCTGCCTGACTGTTCCAAGCCCTTGGGCTGCAGATGGCACAGAACCCCTTTCCTCCTGACTGTATCCCAGGCCAGGTGTTGGACCCCTCCCTAGGGTGGGGACTCCTGAGGTTGATACCACTTCCTGTGTCCCCCCAGCTGCCTGTGGCGGGTTCCTCACCAAGCTAAACGGCTCCATCACCAGCCCAGGCTGGCCCAAGGAGTACCCTCCCAACAAAAACTGCATTTGGCAGCTGGTGGCCCCTACCCAGTACCGCATCTCGCTGCAGTTTGACTTCTTTGAGACTGAGGGCAATGACGTGAGTGGCCCCTAGGACTGAGGGGGAAGGTGTGGGACCTGGGAGCTCAGTTTAATGCCTGCCTCATGCCCTCTGAAAAAGAGCCAGGCAGAAAGTCTGTGAGAACATGGAGACTGCTGCCAGTTCAAGCAGCTGGGGATGTAGGGCATTGCAGGACGCCTTTGGAGTGAGGAAGAGCTTGGCGCCCCCTGGGGCATTATGGGGTGCCTAGCAGGACCCAGTGGGGAGAGAAGATAACTAAAGGCTAAAGGATCTGCAGGGAGGGAGCTTCCCCCGGGTGGCTGTGGTTGGGACAGGCTTCCTGGAGGGGGCAGCTGGAGCTGGGTTCCCCACAGGTGTGCAAATACGACTTCGTGGAGGTGCGCAGTGGGCTCACAGCTGACTCCAAGCTACACGGCAAGTTTTGTGGCTCCGAGAAGCCTGAGGTCATCACCTCCCAGTATAATAACATGCGCGTGGAGTTCAAGTCTGACAACACGGTGTCCAAAAAGGGCTTCAAAGCCCACTTCTTCTCAGGTACCCCCGGACTCTCTGGCTCCCATCCTGCCTCCCCTTCCCCCTGCCTCTGTACCCCTGTATTCCCCAGCCCTCCCTGGTGCCCGGCCTACCCCTGCTCCCCCACTCACCAACCTCCACCAGGCCAGCCCTGAGCCTGTAAAGTCATAATGGCACCAGGCCTGAACAAGGGCAGAATATCTGCATAGAGAAATGAAGCGTGAGATGGTTCCATGTAGGCCAGGGCCTGCATGCCAAGGCCTGAGAGAGGGCAGGTCCTGGGAACAGGGTTCAGCTTGGCTGAGGACCCTGGGTAGATGGAGAAAGCAAGGTGTTTGCCTTGGACTGTGTGGGGCAGATTGGCAGCAGCTGGCCAGACTTTCTAATCAGACCCAGCATAAGCTGAGTGGGTTCATGCTGGGGCCTTTGAAAGGAGGAGTCACCAAAGCCTTCCCATTTCCTGCTCCCCACCCCTGGGGGTAGGGGATTCAGACCCCTTCCATATTGCTCCTGTCCCTTGACTGAGAGCTGTCGCACATAAGGCTTGGCTCAGGTCCCTTGGCCCCGTCTGGGTGGTCCTAATGGTCATCAGGCCCCACCCCCACCCCTGCCTAGCCTCCCAGAGCAGGACCCCCTAGGGTCCCCCAGGCCCCCTCCCTATACTATGAATCCCTCAGCTTTTGGCCAGGGCTGGGCTGTGAGGCAGCTGGTGTCCTGCAAAGGCGAAAGGGCAGGGGCCAAGGCAATAAAGGGCAGGAACTCTCTGGAATGGAGCACGAAGAGAGCAGGAAGCCTGTGGGCTGGCAGAGAACAGGTGGTTTTGTGGAGGAGTGGCCAAGGGACCCTCACCCCAACTCTCTTGGTGGGCCGGGCATCGGGTGGGCAGGAAGCAGAAAGCCCATGGCTGCTTCCATGCACCCCCTTCTCCCCTCCTCGCCTGGGGTCCTGCACCCTCAAGCCCCCTATGTGGCTGCCCTCCTGGATGCCATGCTCCTGCCATGTACACTGGTCCCCTGCTCGGCATGCCAGCCACTCTGCTCTGCTTCCGCCCCACAGCCCTGCCCGACTGCTTGTTGAGCCCCTCTCCCTGCAAAGCCAGCCCCTTCCTTCCCCGGGCTCACCTAGAAGTCCTAGAAGGTGTTTACCAGAGGGCTGAGGGGACGTGACACCTGCTCAGGGGCTGTTCTGCCCCAGGAACCATTACCTGCTTACTCTCGTCTCTTCCTGCCCTTGTGTTGCTCCAGTCTTGATGGGGTGGGAGCCAACACGCACATCTGACAGGCCTGCAGTTATTGCCCTGCCCAGACCCTGCAAAACACTGTGCCCACCCACTCAGCCCTGTGTAAGACGTATGCACGCATATTCGCGTGCATGTGCACGTGCGCGTGCGCGCACACACTCACATACTCATTGCCCTGTGGCACAAGAAACCTGGAGAGGACCCTCACCGGTGGGCATCGAGGTTTAGCCCTCAGGGCCTGGGCTTCTGACTTTGGCCCCCCCAGGAGGGGGCTATTTGGACTTTTGGGACACCCATCGAGGAGACCCTAAGCCAAGAAGGAGAAGCAAGAGCCTGAAGACCTTCGGTCTGGCCCCAGCAGCTCCAGGGCATTTGGGCACTGTAGGGTGAGTGCCATCTCCTTGTCAGCCCCGCCCACTCCCCTTGCTCCTGTCCTCCTGCAGTTCATTCCTCTGGTGCCCAGGTGGGGCTGCCATCCCCCAGCCTGCCCTGGACATTGAGGCAGCCCTCCCTGGGACTGCTTTCCCTCACTCATTCCTTCAGCCACCCACTCAATCGTTCAGCTAGTGTTTATTTTACCCATGCTGTGTGCCAGACATTAGACGAGGTCTGGGTGCAAATCAGGAAGGCATGGAGTCGGAACACTCCAAGGAAGTCCTCAGCCAATCTGTGAGCGGGGGGCCCGCGCTCCCAGCAGTCACGCGGTGTCCTCAGTGGACCCTAGCACAGGGCGTGGGTGGCTCCGGCCCACCTTGCCCACTGGCTAGTGCACAGGCTTGGGCCCTCGGGCGGGGTCTCTCAGATGTGCAGAGGAGCCAATGGGTAGGGACTTGGGGATTCCATCTCAGTCCCATATTCCTGGAGGACCCAGTGGGTCTGGGCCCCTGAGTATGGGAGGGAGAAGCAGGGCCTTATGGGAGCCAATGCTTAAGCCCTCAGGCTCCTCTTCTGAAGGAGACCCGGGACAGGGCCTCCCTGTCAGAAGCATCCACCCCCCTGCCAGTGAATGCCAGCAGCAGTCTTTCCACCTCATCTCTGGAATTCTGGGTGTCCCTTGGCACCCACACACCTCCCCTGATTGCCCGCCTCTATGCCGGCACACCATCCCCAGAATGACAGACCCGAGAGTGTGTGTGGCATGCACACACCTGTCACGCGTGTACCTCTGTGTCAGTGTGCTGTGTGTGCATGTGAGGACGTGCGGGTCCGCCAGCACGTGAGCAGCACTCTGAGCAGGCTGCTGGTGAGCATGTACATGTGTCTTTGCATCCTCGTCTGGCTTCCCCAGTACCCACGTGTGCAGGTGTGTCTGTCTTCCTGTGTGTGTCTGCCTTCCTGTGTGTGTCTGCATCTGCCCGAGTGTCTCTGGGTATGCCCACACACATGTGGGCGTGAGTCACGTGTGTTCCCGCACACAGGCGGGTGCTGTGTGTCTGGGCATACCTGTGTTGCCGTTTCCTGACAGCAGCACGTCCAGGCTCAGGGCTGTGTGGGCAGCATGTCCGTGGGCTTGTGTGTAAGTCTGTCTGTGTCAGCCATGCTAGATGCAGCTGCGGGAGTGAGAGCGGGAGTGCAGCTCTCTTAGCCCTCACCTCATACCTCTCCTTCCACACCATCCCTCCAGGCCTTCTCCCCGCCTCGGGCTCCATCCCCTGTTCCCCTGTCGCTGTGCCTCCTCCCACCTGCTAACTCAGCCCTCAGTGACCTGGCTGTGCGGACATGGCCATCCTGCATGTGTCCACTGCCCTCCACCCCGCCTCACCCTGCCTGCCTGGCTCAAGGCCTGGGTCTGGTTTTCACTGCTTTCCCTCCCTGGCCCCTGCCCTCCACCCCCACCCCTCGGTCCCTTTTCTCCTTCTCTCTGTCGTTTCAGAAAAGAGGCCACCTCTGCAGCCCCCTCGGGGACGCCCCCACCAGCTCAAATACCGAGTGCAGAAAAGAAACCGGACCCCCCAGTGAGGCCTCCCAGGCCTCCCCACCCTGCGTTACTCAGGAAGCTCACCTCGGACAGATGGAGTGGGCTAGGGGCTTCGGAGCCCACCCACCCCCTGCCTCTGCTCTGCCATTCCGGCTGCCTCCTCTGGCCGGACAGAACTGGTGCTCTCCTCTCCTCCCCTGTCCCCCTCAACCGACAGGGGAAATTTCCCTGCCCCCTCCCACTTTGATGGTGTCTGTGACATTTCCTGTTGTGAAGTAAAAGAGGGACCCCTGCGTCCTGCTCCTTTCTCTTGCAGTCTGCTTGTCCGTGTGTCTGTTTTTCCACTTGTCCGTCTGTCCAGTAAGCAGGTAATGGTAGACGTCCCTATGCTGCTCAGCTCCAGACCCCTGGCCCTCCCTCCACCCCACTTCCCTTCTCTCCCCACAGCTGGGCCCCACTCAGCTGGCTCTGCTTGACACAGTGCCTGGGACCCCATCATCGCCTCGGTCTCCCACTCCCCACCAGCCCCGCTGCCTGTCACTGGCTCCTGCGCTGTCCCGGTGGGAGGAAGCCCAGCCAGGCCTCCCGCTTCCCCTGGGGCCCCCAGACCTCAGCTCCACACAGACCAGGCTGCCCTTGTTTACCCCCGTAGATAAGGACGAGTGCTCCAAGGACAATGGTGGCTGCCAGCAAGACTGCGTCAACACATTCGGCAGCTACGAGTGCCAGTGTCGCAGTGGTTTTGTCCTCCATGACAATAAACACGACTGCAAGGAAGGTAAGGGTGGTGGGGACCACAGCTGCCTGGGGTGACCAGAGCTCGCTGGGCACCTCATACCACCTCGGGTGTCTGGATAGCGAAGTCTCTGTGCTAGGGGTAGAAACCAGTGGTGTCATCTCCATCAGCCTTGGTTGAGACTCACGGTGCAAGTGACCTCTGAGGTCACCTCACTTTACCTCCCACCTCCCCTTCCTACGGTATTCAAACTGTGCACTGGTGGTCTCTGCTTGTCTGAGTCAGGAGAGGATCTTGCGGCTGCCCAAGCCTCTTTTCAGGCTCTTTCTGAAGCCTGTGCGTGAATCTTTCTCTTTGTAATGACCTCCTACCAGCATGCTAGCCAGAGGACAGTGGGTAAGAGGATAGATTGTGCAGCCAGGTTGCCCAACCCCACTCTAGCTAGCTGTGTGCCCTTGAGCCACTACCTACCCTCTCTGTGCTTCTGCTTCTGGGTAAAATGTGGATCGTAACCATCCCTGCCTCAGAGGGGATGCCGTGAAGTGCTCTGAGCAAGCACTTCCCAGCACCCAGGTACACAACTAAGTGTCGGAGCAACGAAAGCCATGTGAAAAACTCAAGAAAAAAATGATTTTCTCTGTTTCTCTTTCACTGTCCTTCTCTCAAAAAAAAATATAAAAATAAAGAGTGAGAGGGACAGTGAGAGAGAGAGAAAGAAAGAATCAATTTTATTAATTTTTCATGTGGCTTTCGTTGCTCTGACATTTTGTTGTGTATTTGAACCCGCATCCTTGCACATGTCAGGCAAGTGACATAACCCCTGAGCCACCGCTCCAGCCTGATCAATAACATTTCTGACCTCTGGAGACACTCAGAATAGGGCTACTGTCTCCCTGTGAAGCCCTTAGGGTGCACATTGAACATCAACATCCCTAATGTGAAAACCAAAGTGCTCCACAACTGGAAACTTTTTGAGCATCCATGTGATGCAAAAAATTCACACCTGACTTCCTATGATGGGTCACAGTCAAAACACAGGTGCACCAAAAATATCACATAAAATTGCCTTCAGGCTACATATGTAAGGTGTATATGAAACATATATGAGTTTCCTGTTTAGACTTGAGTCCCGTCCCCAAGATATGGTATCACTTGACTATCAATAGTCTAAGATCAGAAACATTTCTAGTCCCAAGCATTTTGAATAACGAATATGCAATCTGTATTTAATAATTGATCTTGTGGGCACAGTGGTGCATGCCTGTAAACCCAGCGATTTGGGAGACTGAGCCAAAAGTATCGCAAGTTCAAAGCCAGCCTCAGCAACTTAGTAAGATCCTGTCTCAAATTTAAAAAAAAAGAACTGGACTGGGGATGTTACTTAGTGGTAAAGCATTCCTGGGTTCAATTCCCAGTACCAAAAATAAGAAACAAAACCCAGCTCTCGTGCCATCACCCATGTCATTCAATACCTGTTTGGACACAATACAGCATGGTCTATTCCAAGTTGTTAATTCCATGTCCCCTCTATAACAGCACATCACAAATCTGTTTGTGCCACTGACTGTGTGACTTGGGGTGAGACACTTAAACTTCTCTGACCTTCATTTTCCTCATTCATGAAATGATAAAAAAAAAAAAAAGACACCCACTTTGCAGGGTACTAAGCTTTTGTAGACATTACTCTGAGCACAGTGCTGGCAAGTGACTCTTCTCAACGATTAAGCGGACAATCCAGGTGGAGATAAAATGGCTGCTAAGCAGAATAAACAACTGAAGCACCCCACAGGGAGCCTCAAGGGCTTCCCTCTGTGGGCTCCTGGCCCACAGAGCACCCACATCTTGTAGCTTGAGGGGGCCTTATCTGATGTCCCAACAATATGCTGGCTCTGTAGTCTCCATGGAAAAGAGGGTTTTAATAAAGAACAGCATCAGCAAGACAGCCCGGAGAAGGTGTACCCTTACTGGAAAGATGGCCTGTTCATCTGCTCATCTGATTCCCTTGAGAAGCACCCAGGGTCCCTCCCTCAAGTGCACGATAATGACAGATCACTCCATATCCCCTGGCCACTGTGGAATACCTGGTGCTGTGCAAAGTTCTGTAGGGGATTCGAGAAAGAAGTCCCTGGCTCCGAAGCAGATTAAAGCCTAGCTGGTGAGAGACCGGGTGTGCAAGGGCACCAGTAAGGAAACTGGTGTGAACATGGGGAGGCCAGAGTGGCCATGGAAGCTGCAGAGAGCAGTGAAGAGGCAGGAGGTCAAGCTGCTTGCACCAGGGATATGCAGGGGCCCTGTGCTGGGTCCCTTGTGGCTGTGCCATGCATTCGGGAGCCTCTGACTCAAGGCCCAGCCTGTCCCTTTTCCTCCCAACCCTACAGCAAACTGGCTACCCACTTGCCCTCAAAGGGACCTGCCAGAGTGCATGACCGTGAATAGTGGTCATCTGTTTCTCAATATGCATTTGGGAGGCCACGCTTTTCAGAGGCAAAAGTCAGATTGCTGTGGATGGAGGAGACATAAGTAATGCAAATGTGGTGGTAGCCAGTTTTCTGGAAGGTTTGCTGGGAAGAAAAGGAGTGAGGAGGGGCTGCTGCTGGGGGCACAGGGTAAAGGAGAGCTACAGGGTGTGCTGAGGTTCTTGGGTTACAGAACAGAGAGACAGGCTGGTGGGAGGGTTCCCTGGTGTGGGCAGCAATACACTCTAGCTTCCAGAAAGTCAACCCAGGCTGACAGGGAGGCCACGGGGCAGGAGGGAAGAGGGAAGCAGGGAAGGCTCATGTTTGAGAACTCTGGTGTCCTGGGGGCAAGAAGAGGGGGTGGTCTGCAGCTGGGATGGAGGGTCATTGACACAGGGCTTGAGGAAGGGGTTGAGGATTTCAGACAGTTACTGAAGAGCACAGGGGTGGAGCTGGCAAAGGACAAAGCCAAACAGCATCGAGTGGGCTGCCCCACCCTCCCTGCCCCCGGAGGTCCCAGACTTCAGATGGACTTTTCTAAGCTGAAAGGCATCTCTCTGGGAAGCCAGGCCACATGTGTGTCAATGGGCTGTTTGGTGACCATCCATGCAGTCTGGCTGAAGAGGGAAGTCAGCAAGTCAGCCTTAGAGGAAACATAATTGGCCCTGCAGGTCCATGAGTGACAAATCTGGATTCAGCCACCCTCGGGTTGAGAATAGAGAGGTCCACAATGCTCATGGCTGACTTGAACACACACAGACCTTTGTCATTGTTCCTGAAACAATGCAGTGTAATGACAATTTAAGTAGCATTTAAAGTGTTAGGCATTATATAAGTAATCCAGAAATGATGTAAAGTATTCAGGAGGAGGTGCATAGGTTCTATGCAAATACTAGGCCATGTTATGTAAGGGATTGAGCATCTGTGGAGCTGGGTGTCCGCGGGGAGTCCTAGAGTGAATCCCCTGTGAGGGACAGCTGAACTGGAGAAAGCAGAAAGGGTAAGACCAGGGAGTCTCTGTAGAGTAACCACTGTTAGGAAAGCTAGGGATAGAGCATGCTAGAGCAGCAGGAGGCGGCCACAGAGAAGGTGACGCATTGGTAGCAAAGCCCAGGTCGAGACTGTGAGAAAAGGAGATCAGAACCCACAGTAACTGAGGTCAAGGGACAGCACGGCCATGCTGGCGGGCCAGCCACCTGCTGGTTGACATCATCTAGGATGGTGGCAGGGTACAGAGGAGGACCAGGTCAGGTGTCAGAGTCTACTGTGGCCAGTGGATGGCAGATTCAGGGTGCACGAAGACCCCAGGCCACAGAGCCAGGAGAGAGTCTGAGAGTGGGAAATTTGGGGATCGGAGTTCCCTGGCAGAGGTGGTATAGCCAGATGGCCACACAGGGGTGAAGGGCTGGCTCTAGGAAGCAGCTTCTCTGTGGGCCTCTCCTAAGGCTTCCGTAGGAGGCTCACAGTTAGACTTTACCAAGGTTCGGGTGCTGGAATGAGAAGGAAATGATGGACAACTTTAATCCATCTTGTAAGCAGGGGACAAGAAGGAAGGGTTTTCCTCATAGGGGGGCATCAGAGCATGGTGTCCCTCAGAACCCCTCCATCATTCACATCCCCACAGCTGGCTGTGACCACAAGGTGACATCCACCAGCGGCACCATCACCAGTCCCAACTGGCCGGACAAATATCCCAGCAAGAAGGAGTGCACCTGGGCTATCTCCAGTACCCCAGGGCACCGGGTCAAGCTGGTAAGGCCCCTGCTGCCCCACCAGCATGAGCGCTCCACCCTCCATGCCCAGTAGCCCCCATTTGCTTCTGTCCAAAGCCCTGTTGAGTCAGAGTTGCTGGCTGCAGACAAGGTGGCCTGACCGAGCCCATGGTTCTGTCATCCCTACAAGGACAAATGGGCCTGGACACAGGTCCTCTTTCCCAGTTGATGATGGGGGTTTCCCTGCCATTAGCCCACTCCTGGGTCCTCCCTCAGCTGTGCGCCATGCTGGGCCACTCCCATGAATGTGTAGGAGCTGGGGTTCAGAGGCCCTGGTTTGAAGCTACACATTCCCTGTCTCAGCTGCTGCTAGCCACATCCTTAATCTGCACGCCTCCCTCGTGTCCCCCAGACCTTCCTGGAGATGGACATCGAGTCTCAGCCAGAGTGTGCTTATGACCACCTGGAGGTGTTCGATGGACGTGATGCCAAAGCCCCTGTCCTTGGCCGTTTCTGCGGTAGCAAGAAGCCTGAGCCCGTCCTGGCCACGGGCAGCCGGATGTTCCTGCGCTTCTACTCTGACAATTCAGTGCAGAGGAAGGGCTTCCAGGCATCCCACTCCACAGGTGAGGCCTGCCTCAGGCCAGTGCTCTGCCCTCCCACTGTCACCTGCTCTGTGGGCATTGCTGACCCTGATCTCCAAGCCAGGCCCTGGCAGAGGTGGGGTTTACAAAGGACTGAAGACCCAGATGGACAGAGCCCTATGCCCACCAAGAGGCAAGACAGTGAGTTCCAAGGACCAGGCCAGACGACCAGAGTGAGCACTAAGGGTAGGGAAAGGGAGGTCACAATTAGGGATTAGAAGGTCAGAAAACAGTAGTGACAACAGTGTGGGGCAGGGGGAGGTTGGGGATCCCTCAGAGCCTTCACTGGGCACATACTTGGCAGTGCATCAATGTGCCCACTCTCTAACCCCCCAAATGCACAGATATTTATGAACATGTGACATGTGTGGGGGCAGCATGCTAAGCACAGGTGGCAAAAATGACCTCAGCCCTTGGGCCCACGCTGCATTCACCTGTTTATTCTACTCAGTGATGGAGCTTTTCCTATTCCAAAAGACTGAGGGGCTTGAATCAGACATGAGCCCTTCATCCCTGCACTCCACTTCCAGGAATCCCCAGCCCAGGTGCGAGAGAAGCCAGGTGCAGATGATTGCAGCATGAGCACCACACAATAAGGGCGTGAAGAGGGTGCTTTGGGCCCAACTGGGTGGGAATTGGTAGAGTCCTGGGCAGGGCAGGAGCCCCAGCACAACTCGAGGTGTACACAGGTGACAGCAAGTCACAGTTTGGCTGGGGTGGTGGGTGTATGAGGACAGCAGTGCAGTGGAGACCATGTGGCTGCAGAGAGGCTGGAGCTCATCCTGGGAGCCCTTGAGTGTAGACCAAGGGCATCAGCTGCCAGCCTTTTAGCCGCCCATTGGGTCTCAAGCCACCTGTCACAGAGTCCCCAGAACTGATGAGTACATGGCTTCCCTGCCCTTTAATTCCACCCTGATCCCAGCCACACCTGGACCTCTTGCCACCTCCTCCAGGGGACATAAGCACCAGGGCACAGGCGGGAGACCAGAGGACATTGGGTGGAAGGTGGCTGCCAATGACCCTGCCCCATGTGGTACTGTTTGCCTACCCAGCACAAGGTCACAAACCAGAGGCCAGAATTCCATCTGGCCCACAGACCTCAGTAGTTGGCCCACACCTTGTTTTTTAAAATGCTGAGCCAACACTTAAAAATCAGGAGTTTTCACGTAAAACCCAGATGTATAGCTTTTCTCCTGAAAACGGAAGCTCTGTTGATACTGAGCCACATTCTACCATGACAACTCTCAGCTGGAGCAAATTAGCAGTCTCCTTTTTAGACCAAGCGGACCTCCCCAACACGGTCTATCTGCCTTCACCTGGTGCCTTACCCCAGAGAACCCCCAGCTCCTCGGTAGGAGTCTGCCCAGAGGTGGCCAAGTCCTGAGCCAGGTTCCAGCCCACCCACCACTGACCACATGGCCTCCTTCCCCAGCATGTGTTCTGTCATGAGGGTTCAGCCTGGTGTGCCCAGCTCGTGCTGGTGCTCAGGAGGTGGTGTCCAATTTTGTTGTCCCCTGCAGAGTGTGGGGGCCAGGTCCGGGCGGATGTGAAGACCAAGGACCTTTACTCCCATGCCCAGTTTGGCGACAACAACTATCCTGGGGGGGTGGACTGTGAGTGGGTCATTGTGGCCGAGGAGGGCTACGGCGTGGAGCTTGTGTTCCGGACCTTTGAAGTGGAGGAGGAGACCGACTGTGGCTATGACTACATGGAGCTCTTCGATGGCTATGACAGCACAGCCCCTAGGCTGGGGCGCTACTGTGGCTCAGGGGTGAGCACCCTTCTGTACCCATGGCCCCCATTACCTTCCACCCCTCTTACCCCAATCCTGAGACCCAGTGCTAGTAGAGGAAGTGCCCCTGAGGCCCGTGGTGCTAGGCTGAGTGGCAGCACTTGCCTGACCATCTGTAGAAGCTGGGACACCCAGACTGGTTGGGGATACTCAGAGGCCATCCTACCTGACCATCCCTACTCAGGAAACGAGGGTCCCATCTGGACAACACAGAGGTCCTTGCAGCCTCTGGCCAGGCCCTGGCCTGATCTAGGTCTATCAGGACCACTTTGGCTGGGCCCATAGGGTAGCTTGCATCTGAGGAGGGGATAGTTTCCTGTCCTCTTTAGTCCCTTGCCTCTGTCCCAAGACAGCTTCCTAGGGCCTGGAGTATGAGGCAGATGTTGGGACCAGAGCTAGGGACAGGGACCTGAGCTGTGTTGCTCTCCCCAGTCCTGGCTGTCACAGAAACATTCTAGTCTCTTCTTCTGCCAGTTTTTCCCCTAAGTGAGAGGCCAGCTGTCTCAAAGCCTTTGCTGCTACTGTCCAGGCAGGCCTGAGCACTGCTTCTCGCTCCCTAAGACATTGCAAGAGGCAGCAGGCAGTCAACTTGACAGGCTGCTAACCAAGGCCATGTGCTCACCCAGGGCAGAATGATTTTCCTCCCAATAGGAGTTTAGGACTCGCACTCTCTTGCACTTCTCTCTCTCTCTCTCTCTCTCTGAATGTGTTTTTAAATTCCTTCTATTTCCAAAGAAAGCTGCTGTCCCTTCTCTGTCTCTGTCTCACACATATACATACTTTCTCGCACATGCTCACATGCGTACTCAGACTCCTGGCCCCTACCTCTCTTGTGGCCACACTCAAGGGCAGCCTGAGTGCCCCAGGAAGGGTTAAACCTCCAGGAGCAGCAGCAGCTGCTGAGCTTGGTATTGGCTCCCATCAGGAGCAGAGCTCAAGTCTTATGTGGTCACCAGGGCTGGGCCCTGGAGCAGCAGCAGCCAGCAAGTCCCCAGCAAGATGACTGGGGAGTCATCCGTCCACCCAGCTGCTCTGGTACCCCCTTGCTAACTAGCTTGTACCGCCTTCCTGCTTTGCCACTTCCTCCTCTGAGCCACTCATGGAATGGAGTATCTCCAGGGAGATTCTTCCAGAGAACTGTCCCAGGGTGGGGCCCAGGGGACAGGACCTGGGGAAGAGCCCAGGCAGGGCTTCCTGACACAGTACTGAAATATCCCCAAGGTTCTCAGCAATTATTTCTCCAGTGCCTGGATGGGCAGAGCATTGCCATGGGCTGTGGAGGCACCTTGGAAGGGCATCACCTGGTGCAGACCACAGCCAGACTAGGTGTGACAAGAGTCCAGGTCTGGGAGACGCGCCTGTCCCTGCTGCTTCCTCCATGCCACAGCAGCGGAGAAGTGCTGCCTAGAGTCCGTGGGGACATCAGGAGGCGGCCCACATGGCCCCTCCCACCTTTGTACATTTGCACTTTCACCCTCTTGCCCACCAGTCCTGCCCCCCACCAAGCAACACGTCCAGGCTTAGAAAGCTTAGAGCTGTTGCTGCTGTGTGCAGCTGAGAGACTTGAGGCCAAGAGAAGGGAGGTGGCTCGCCCAAGACTGCATCACTAACTAGTTAGTAGTAGAACTGGGTTTAAAAAGCGTGGCTGACTCTGAGCCTAAGACAAGCTCCCCTCTTCAAGTGTCCCATTAAATTGCTGATAGCATGGCAGTCTTGGGGGAATTTGGTGAATGTTGGGGATCTCAGGGAGAGAAGAGAGCAGCCCCAGTCCTCCCTTCTCCCTATTCCTCCTACCCACCCAGTGCCTGTCTCTTTCTCCGCCAGCCTCCTGAGGAGGTCTACTCAGCGGGAGATTCTGTCCTGGTGAAATTCCACTCAGATGACACCATCACCAAGAAAGGCTTCCACCTGCGATATACCAGCACCAAGTTCCAGGACACACTCCACAGCAGGAAGTGACCACCGCCCTTGCACAGGGTGGGGACGGCAGTCCTGCTTCCCTTGGTCAACTGGACTGGACAGTGGGGGTGGTGGGCAAAGGTGACATCCCATGCCTCACCCTCAGGGACCAGGATCTGCACAGCCAGCGGGCCAGGTGAGGCTGTCCTCTGGAGGCGGGGGACTTGGACTCTTTTATAAGCCACTTCACCACCATGCCCCCACCAGAGCAAGGGGCCAGGGCCGTGGAGCCAGAGCTTCCACCAGACACTTGAAGTGACCATTCTTCCCTGGGACCCTGCCTGGTGGCAAGGGGGTCTGTCAACAGAACACTGCCACCTTCCTGCCATCTCTACACGCTGTATTGTGTATAACCGGTGGCCCATAATCTCTATTGTAACGTACCTTTCCCACCCCTTCTCCAGCCTTGATTTGGTTTTATTTTGACCCCCACTTCCTGGGGCATGAGTGTCTGTGCATGTCCCCTAGGAGCCACAGTGGGGCAGTGGAGAGAAGAGTGTGGAGAAACAAGGCAGGGCTTCCCTGAGGCCCACTAGCTGGTCAGCCACACAGGGCAATCCAGCCAATAAACCGAAAGTGTTACAGCCAATATCCTGGGCCAGATGCTGTCTGGGACGTGGGGGTGGGGTGGCTCTTTCCAGATGTGCAGGCTTGCTGGGTGTCTGAGGCTGGCATGTGGCCAGGACACCTGGCTTTGCTGACTTTCCTTCCCTCCCACGATGGTGTGATTTCACACTTGGTCACAGGAGCATGTGTGCACACACGTGCACACACACACACACACACACACAGTTCACTGCAGTCTGCAAGCTCTTTGCGCACACACATTGTTCCTGGCCCTCCCACACAACAGGAGGGGTAGAACATTCTATAAAGAGGCTGTCTGGGGGGAGGGAGGAGGTATGTAAAAGGGGTTTGGGGTGTGTCTGTCCATCTGGCTTTCCATTCTGGAGAGTGAGTGGGCTGCGAGGGTGTCTGACTTGGGGCCCTCACTGGGATACAGACAGCCTGCATCTGCTGGGGTAGGGCCACTGGCTGGCCCCTGTGCTTGCCTTCCTGTAAGCCCAGTGCTGGCCCCACAGTTCTCAGTGGAGACACTTGCTAGGCAGGCACTGAGCAAACATTCCAGCCCTGGCCCCTCTCCCCAGGAGACCCAGGGCTTCAGTCTCCATTGAGTCCCCTGCTTCCTGCCATCACCTCCTCCCCTCCAGCCAGCTATGGGGCCCAGACCTGTGCCTCCCAGAGGCCACGAGAGAACCCACAGCTCTGCTCCCTGCCTTCCAAGGAGGCTATCCTTCCCCTTCTCTGCCTGATCTCACTGGGAAGGAGAGCAGAAAGAGGACAGAGAGGCTGCTCTCCTGCCTAGGCTGGCCATGCTTAGATTCTGGAGAGAGCCAGGCAGCCTGTCCAAGCCGGGCTCCCGGAGAGCCTTCAGGGGACTGTGAGCCTTTTACTATCACAGGGGCAGATGCTGCTCCAGATGCTCTCTGGGCTCTGGGAACGTATCCCCAGGGAGCAGCACACCACAGTGGACCCCATATTGACTCTTTAAGCAGAAAGCAGCAGTGGAAAGCAGAAGTGCACTCAGAGGGCTCAGCTTCCAGGAAACCAGCCTACTTTTCATGCCAGGCTGCCTGTTCTCCAGACCTGGCCACAGCAAGGGCGACACCCGGAGGAGTGTTGCTCGTTGCAGCAGGAGTGAAGTCATAGCAGTGCTGTCAGGGCATCCTCTTCTTGCTCCCTCTCTGACAGAGATGCTCAGGACAGCCTAGAGGACCAAGAGCAGAATGGAAGCCCCAGTGGTGGGAGCCTCCTGGCTGTGCCACCCAGACACTGCCCACCAGCTTGCCACTGGCTTCTCGACAGAACTGTAGTCAGTTGCCACAGCCCCCAAGCTGGCTTTCCAGGTGCTTCTGAAGTTCTAAGGACCACAGTTCTGGCTCAAAACCACATGCCCAAAGGAGCCAAGATCGTAACCCTATCCTGACAGAGGAGCTCCAGTCCACAGAAAAATCTATCACCCTCTCCCCAACCAGGGTCCTTATGAACCCACATGCCTCCCCATGCATGTGTCCCAAGACTCTGTTACCCATGCAGACTCAGACCTCAGGGGTGAACCTCTTGGCCTTCCCTCTGCCCATCTTCAGAGGCAGCCAGTGGGCTAGAGCACCCCAGGTCCAGGGTGGGCCGAGCAGGAGAGGTTCAGTGCAACAGTAAAAGGTGCAGCGCATCCAGGAGACCCATGCCAAACAGATGCTCCGCAGGAGACTTTTGCAGAGGGCCAGAGCTGCAGTGTGGGTTCCCAAACCATCCCAAGCAGTGGCTACAAATTTTGAAGGCCACTGCGCATACACTTATGGCAGTTTAAAGTCCTCTGTCACTGTCAGCCAAGAAACAGGGGGACAGGCTTATATGGATGTTCAGCGGTCCACCCCAAGTGCTTGTAACTAGGCAGCAGGCAGCCAAAGCAGAGGTGATGGGCAGGCTTTGATGGAGAGGAAGGAGAGGCAGGGCAGGGGGAAGAGAAAGAGGAGAGGGAAGAGACAGGATGGGAAGAAGGGTGGAGAGAAGGAGGAGGAGGACAGGGCAGGGAGGAAGAGGAAGTAGAACAGGACACTCCTCAGGTGTTGGAAGCTATTCAGGAGGCTGCAGGCCATGGAAACATTTCAGAATTTAGGAGAGCATCATGTTCTCCAAAGCCAGCCCACCCTCTCCTGTTGGCTGCTTCAGGCCTCTGGACTAGGCAAACTGCAGTGTCGCTCAGGTGAGCCATGCTTAAGGAAGGTATAATAACTCCTCCAACCATTTCTCAGCCCTTGTCTCCCTGGGATCCTCCTGGGTCCCTAGTGCATGACTAGCTATGGAAGAGCTCAGCTGGAGCTGCCCCTGACTGCACTGTCAGCCTTGAAGCAGGTGGAGATAAGTGCACCCCACAGTTCCCAGACTTTTCTCCCTGGGACCACTTCTCTAACACTTGGCACAGAGGACAGCCCCGCCTGGCAGTCAGGAGATCTGGCTCTGCCACACTTAGCTCTGTGTCCCTGGCCAGCTGCTCCCTCCCTGGGCCTCTTCTCCCTAAACCTGCAGCCATTCCCCAGCACCCTTCCTGACACAGCCAGAGGCTGAAGAGAAACTCCCATGTCTAGACTGCAAAGCAGTCTGAACGCAGGGGCCAGGCTGCTGAAGTGGCTAGCACCCTTAGAAGAGGTATCTGGGCTTCCAGAGCCCACTGTTGGCCTGCCGGTCAAATCAGGAAAGTTGGGGTCTTTGCTCCTCCCTCTTTGTTGCTTCTCCTTTCTGTCCCCCCACCACACACCCATGTGCCTCTCAAGAATAAAAAATGTCACAGCGTGAGAGCAAACAAGCCTATTGTGAATGCGGGCTCTGCACTGGGTGACTGTGTGACCCTGGATGAGTCGTTGCACTTTTCTGAGCCTGTTTTTTCCTCCGTAAACCGGGGATGATAATAACATGTGTCACAGTTACATAGAAGGAACGAGCTGAATTTTGAAGACAGCCTGTCCCTCTACCTAACAAATTGCAGACTCTTATAAGGGGGGCCTGTTTTTCTTTCCTCTATCAAACAGTTTTCTCATTTCTGGACTGCTCTTTTCCTAGGCTAAAGGAAACCTCTGGGCACACTGGTATTTGGCCAGGCCTTAGGAACTCAGGGCTGAGCTACTCCTGCCAGGGAGCCATGCTCCATAGGAAGGAGGGGCTTGTGGGGCATCAGCGACATATTTCTGGCCTGCTGGTAGCCTTTCTGGCCACCTCCAGTGTCACACCCTGTACTTGACTGTCCCTGCATACAAGGCTGATTCTAGAATCCATGAAAAGATTGGCTGCTCCAGTTTGCAAAAATAGTAGTGTCTGGCTCAGAGGGCTTGGGGAAGAGAGCAGCCAGATGTACTCCCCAGAGAACCCTGACGCCCCCAACCCAGGCTCCTGCCAACCAGAGCTGCTGCTTCTGCCCCGCACCTTCCCTCCCCCACCAGGACATCTGGTTCCAATCTCCTCCAGATGCTGCAGCCAACCAGTTTATGGCCAGTCACCTCAGCCTGGCTTCCGGAGGGCCTCCCTCCATTCTGGGGAATGGTCCCTCTTCACCCTTTCCCTGAGACCCCAGCCACTTCTCTTCTGAACATGAAGAAGAGACACAGATTGCGAGGGACACAGAGCTGGCCCCTTCCTTCCTTCTGCCTTGTGGAGGGCATGGGCTCTTACCCACCAAGATTTAAAGCAGAGACGCTGGCCTGGGAGCAGAGCCAGCGGGCAAATGTGGGTGCACATCTGAGCAGAGAACGCGGGAGTTGTGTGTGTTGGGGGCACATTTGTGCATCCATGGGTTTCTGTTGGGTGTGTCAGTGTGTTTGTGCAGCACAGCTGAACACTCCACCTGTTCCCTGGAACCTTGCCTTCTGGCCACTGCATGTGGCCTGGCTGCCTGCATTGGAGACAGGACTAACTCAGGTCCTTCTGCTGGACTGGAGCAGCTACAGTCCAGGGGTACCTTTCACGTTGGAGCTCTCTGGGGCCTCCTAGGTTTCCTCTCAGCCCAGCCAAGGGATTGTGTGTGTGCGCATGCGTGTGTGTGTGTGTGTGTGTGTGTGTTGTGTGTGTGTGCGCACACGCACCTCACACAGGAACCTTGCTTCTTCTACTGGGTCAGATTAGACCCCCGGCCAGAAAGGAGCCCAGGGCAGACTCCAACAGATGCCCCGACTCTGCTCCATCTGACAGGTACTTCAAGTAGCCCAAGGCTGGTCATGTGCTGGGGAGTGGCCATCTGGACAAGGGAAGTAGAAATAGCCTTCTGGAGGAAACTGCAAGGGACTTCCACCTCCCTCTGCTGCCCTTGATCCCTAAGAAGAGGACTCTGAGAGCTCATCCACCTCCCAATAAACCCAAAAAGGCTCTCCAAGGAAGACTGAAGCCCAAGCCTCTGGAGAAATCTGAGCACCAAGCCCCCCACCCCCAGCAGGAGGGTGAACCCCGAAGTCTCTGGCCACCCTTGGAATCCTAGTCTCAAGTGCTGCCTGCTACTTCTTTAAAAAAAATAAGCCTCCTGGGTATTCGTGACTCCACAGCACCCCCTGGCGTTTTTCTGGAGCTAGGCATGGCCTTGGTTAGCTGGAAGAGCTAGGGAGGAGTCCTGGAGGAGGGGTCTGCGTCTGAGACTGTGTATTGCTGTCCAAGGTGGCTCCTGACATTCACGAGGGGAGGCAGCCAAGGACAGTAAAATGGAAAGATTCAGGTTTCCGGATCAAATCGTGGGCACTGTGGCCTACTGGTGTAAGACACCTTTTATTTTGTGTTACCTTGTGTCTCAGTTTCTTCATCTGGTCAATGGGAATAATATTGTCCAGGGACACTGCATGGGATAACGGAGTTGATGTGCATGGTGCCCATCCAGTGCCTGCACACTGTGGGCCTCAGGAAGCAGTTGCCTGTCCTTCAGCTTTCCTTCCTACCCCAAGGAGACTGTGGCCCTAGGTCTGATGACACATGTGAACATGGGCCCTGACTCAGGCAGCGCTGGTTGGAGCTTCTCTAACCTTTTCTGGAGCGTCTCCACTCTAGCCGAGGACCATTTTAATAACTCCATAATAACAGACGCAGAGGTGACTCAGATCTGCAAATGAGGAGCCTTGCTGGTGGGGGAGGGGACACTCCTACTCTTGGGAAAGAGAAATCTGGTGGCACCGCAGGCTGCGGCAGGACTGCAATGGGGGCCCAGGGACCTTGGTGAGGCCTCCAGATTGCCGCAGGTCTTCTCCTGGGAGGCTCCAGTATCCCCTTGGGAAGCACAGGGTAGGCCCTGAAGACCTCCAGAGTCCCTTCCAAGCTGGAGATGTGGCCATGCTGAGTCCTGAACACTCTTTAGACAACAAACCTGCTGGCAACTTGATCTTGGATTTTTCTGTCTCCAGAACTGTGAAAGGAAAATCGCTGTTGTTTAGAAGCCACCTGGTCTGCGGTACTTTGTTATGGCAACCTGAACAGATTAAGACAGGCAGGGTCCTCTGGCCATGGTGGTTTATTGATGCACATCGCAAGCACAGCACAGGCGCCCAGGAAGGACACGGAGCCAGGGGAGGGCAGCAGGCCACCCCCACAGCAATGCCGTCGGCACAGGGAAAGGGCCCGAGGTCCCATGTCCTCTCTTTCTCCACACCTTTTCCAGAGGCTTAGGACCTCCTGACCTTCCCTGAGGAGGCAGCTGACAGCAGCAGTTCCCAGCAGCTGGCTGTCCACCTATCCCCTCACTGAGGTATGGCCTTGTTGGCCTGTCGGCCCCTCTGTCCTTCAACACAGAAATCCAGCTCCTTGTCCACATCCCTGTCACCTCTGTAAGAGTCACTGGGGCTGCTTGCCATGGCTTCCACCAGCACCTCCCCATCTCTCCAACTGTTTTATGTGTCTCAGGGGATCTTCCCTCTCCACTCTCAGGTCCCCTACAACAGGAGGAACTATGTGACAACATGGGGACCACAGGGAGGCCCTCACTACAACCTCCTGGAGAAGTGTTGGGAAAGCAGACAGGTGGCTTAGGAGGCAGAGTGGCAGAGCCCACGGCCCGGTTCACACATAGGCACAGGACAGTCACGGCACCATGGCAGAGCGAGCGAGTGAAGCGCACAGCCAGGTGGGGTGCCAGGGCTCTGCAGGCAACCTTGAGTTCTCCAGTTCCAGGTCAAACCCCAAAGGCATGAGGCAGCCTGCTTCCAGCTGAGGAAAGGGTCTCAGGGGTCTGCTTCCCCCTCCTCGACCCCCGTGGCTCCTATTCCAGACCCCAACGCTCTTTGAGCAAAGGAGAAGTTTTGCTGGGGAAGGAACCATCTCCACATAGAAGAAAGGCAAATCCCAATGCCCTGGAGCCCTCAAAGCCGGGAGAAGAAAGAGGGCTCCTTTCTAGAGAGCCCATGGACTTCCGAGGAGGCAGGGGGAAGAAGGGAAGGACAGCTCTCCCATGCAGGAAGAGGGTTATGTGGGGCAAGGAGCAGCTAGGGTGTGACAGCGGTGCAGGAGACTATTTATAGGGAGGAGGGAGAGGGCTGGCCTGGATGGGAAGCCCCCAGGCCCAGCTCAGTAGGGAGGGGCTTTCTAGGGTGGCCCTGAGTGGGGTGGGTGGGGCTAAGGAGAAGGCGCCCACAGCTCTCTGCATCTGCCTAGAAGTGGCCAAGCTACACGTGGGTTTTGACTTAGAGATGCTTCCCCAGGAGAGCCTGGGAGGTTGGAGGGACTCTGGGAGCAGGAGGCCTGGAAAAGGCAAAGAACCAGAATGGGAAACCAGAGGAAAGGGGGTGTTCTCTGCCCACAGAGGCTGAGAAGCCTTCCTGAGTCCACCAGGCCTGGGGTGGGCCATGCTTACCCAGAGGACCACCATCCGTTGCCTCCAATGCCAAGGGTTGGGGGAGGGGCTGGTGGGTGGAGCAGAGGGAACACGGGGGCAGGGGAGAGAAAGCCAGCTCCCTGAGCTTATGCCACCCACCTCCACCCTCCCCTCATCGCTCCCCAGGAGTCCCTAGCGGCCCACGCTGATGTTGCAGGTCTTGCAGCTGGGGTCTTTCTTGGCGTCGGCGGTGGACAGACTCATGAGCTGGTGCCCACTGATCTCCCCCAGGGTACCCAGGGACAGGTCAACAGGCTCGGTGTAGATGATCTCCAGGATGAGGTCCTGGGCGTGGCGGAAGACCAGCTCCCCATCCTCCACGCTGCAGGTCAGGAACTTATTGCAGGCAATGTCCAGGAGGGGCAGACGGTCGCGGCAGAAGCGGTCCCCCAGGGAGCCCTTGGGTGCCAGCACCAGGATGGCATAGTGGTAAGCTGTGTACATACAGTAGAAGTCCGCAAAGTAGAGGTTGGTGCTGGGGTTGAAGAGACGCTGGGCGGGAATCTGGAAGCGCCAGCGGCCGTAGGGGGAGTCCTGGGGGGGCTGGCCAGTGTTGAACTCCGTGTTGCAGCTGAAGAAGACCCCATGAAGCATCCCGCTGGTGGGCGAGCCGTGGCTGCCACTGTTATCCTTCAGGTAGGGCTGTAGCATGTTCCCGCAGTGTGTCCTGCCCACCCAGGAAGAACACCAAAGGGGAGAGAAAATGCCACTGGTCAGCTGGGATGAGGCTCAGCAGCTGGCTCCCAAAGTCCCCACCACCCGGCTGCCTTCACCGGTTACAAACAGAGCATTCCAGAATGCAAAGCCCAAGGCCGGCTCTGGAGATGAGTTCATCTGACCTGCTTCTTCCTGTAGAAGAGATCTCCCAGCTTAAACCCTTTGATGGGGCTTGAGCGTGATTAGCAAGGCCCTCAAGACCTGGTCTTTCTGGACTTGTTGCTGCCTATGGTACCAGCTACCACTCCACCCCCCAGGTGCATCCCCAGCCTTGGAAACTCTTTGCTGCTTCTGTACCCTTACAGTGCTATCCCCTCTGCCAGGCCTGCCCTGGCCATCTTTCTCCACCTGGCTTGGCAAATTCCTAATTATCTTTCCAGCACAGGGGCTCCGTCCTCTCTGAAACTTCCAGAAACATAAGGAACTTGCATTCAACCAAGATTCGGTTGCTCAATGATTACACATACTTACGAGTTTAATTCCTTCCATGCTATCTTTCAGACCAGACTGAGGTTATTAAAAGGGTGGCCTGGGCTTTAATCTTTATATCCTGGTCTCTAGTAAGGAGCTTGGCACACAGGAGGATGCCCTATCTCCCTCTTTCTTGCTCATCTAAACCAGACCACAGTCTCTTCTCTTTAATACAAATACCAAAGGCTCCAAGGACCCCACTTCCCTGGGTGGGATCCAAAGGCATCCCCCAGCTGCCTGTAAATATAAAGGCAGTGATGGTGGAAGTTTACTCCATCCTAGTTTAGAAGGACATAGACTTGGAGCAGTGTCCGCAGGCATGGGGGAGGGAGGCCAGCCCTGGTCCCACCACACTGTCACCTAGTTCTGGCTGCCCTAAGAAGGGACAAGTGACTTGCTGGCTTGGCTGGCCAACTGAAGCCCCTCTTGGCTGCAGGCTCCTCATCAGTGCACTGAGGGTCTTGGATTGGACCATCAATTTTCAAACACTTTCAGACTGCAGAATCCCCCTTTTCTTCTCCCGAAAGCAAACAGACACAAGTGAGTCATAGGAAAATAAAATTAAGGCTACTCTGGCTGGACAACAGGTTTGGAGTCCACAAGACCCCACCCTTTGATTCCCCTACACCAGTCCTCCAACTTGGGGAATCTTGGGATTCCCCAAGGAGCCTCCCTGACTCTTCAGCACCCGGCTTGAAAAGCAGCCAGCTGGATTCTCACTAGAACCCTCCCTACTCGGATCTCTCATTCTACATCCTCCTTGTCACCTCCTCTGTAATCCTAGGTCCTCAACTGGAAAGAAGGCTGACCTATGGTGGTAGACCCCATGGAGGAACTGACCCAGAACGGGAATCAAACCCAGACCTCTTTTACCCAGGCTTGTTAGCGAGCCAGATGGCCCTGTCCCAGAGTCCTCGACCTTTCCTGAACCCAATCCCAAAGCAGCAGTCACTTCCATGATGTGAGGGCAGGGAGACCCTGGAGGAGGGTCTGGCAACCTGGAGTGACCTCGACAAGCAGGACAGAAGAAAGAAGGGCTGAGGAAGGAAGGAGAGGCCTGTGGGACAGAGTGACCCTACCTGGCATGTTGGAAGTACTCCTTGTGGTGATTGCGGTAGAAAACGGAAAAGCGGAGCATGCGGCCAGCTATCTGCTCAGCCTTCTCCTGCAGCTGCGTCAGGTGCTCTTTGGCATAATCTGCAACAGTCCGGGTGGGGTGGGGTGAGCCGTGGGACCGCTGCAGTATCACAACCTCTTCTCCCCCTGCTACACTTGCCAGCCAACTCTGTCCCCTGGAGCAGCCCCAGGACTAGACTAAGCCCCAGTAGCAGCTTGGAACAAGCCAGCTGGCTGCAGCTGGGAACATGGAGAGCCACATGCTGTCTGTCCTTGTCACCTCTGCAGCCTCATTGCCAGAGGCTCGGGGGCTCCTCCGGTCCAGAAAGGGCAGGGGGCTGTCCTGTTATCATGCTAGGAGCCCCAGAGGCTTTCATTCCAGACCATTCTCATATAAAAGGAGGACCAGCAAACAAAAGAAGGTCTTGAGAGGAGAGAGTGCAAGGTCCTTTGGGGAGGGCCCTTCAAATCCAGCATGTGGGAGGCTGCCCCCACCACCCATGTAAAAGCCAGTTGTAATGTCAGGAGGCAGCTCAGGAAGAATCAGAGCTTGAGCCTTTTAGGAGAAACGGGAGCTGGCAACGAGATAGGAAAATCAACCCCCTGGGCTTGGGCCTGGGGCTCTGGGGCACAGCCAGGCTGCTGCTAGGCTAGACAGCATCTTAATACCAATCAGAAAAAGGTGCCCAATCCTCATAGCTGTGCATCACTGGTCAGGGCACTTGGTTGGCAAGAGAAGGGGGGACTGGGCAGCAGCTATCCCTGGCTCCCCAGTTTGAATTCAATGCCTACGCATGTGCAGGAGGAGGAGCGCCTCCCCAGCATAAGTTTGCAGCAGCTCAAGGAGACTTGGGGCACAGACCTTGGCAGAGGATGGAGCCAGCAGCCTTGGAGGCCCCAGGGCAGAGAATGTTCCCTGTCCCTTCCTTATAACAGGAGAGCAATCTGGAGCAGTTCTCATGTGATCACCAAAGGGATGCAATATTTTGGGGCAAATCTTGGCAGCCAAGCACAAACAAGTCCTATGTTGGTTTATGCTGGAATTTGCAAGGTAGGTTCCACTAAGAGAGCTTGCAAGGACATTGGATAGGGACCATTTTCACAGGCCAAGGGAAAACTGGAGAAAAGAAAAATGTGATTGCCTCACCAAGTGCCCACTGATGGACCATTGATAAACAAAATGTGGTCAATCCATACAGTGGATTACCAATGCCTTAAGGAGGAAGAGCTGTCACCTGCTACTGCGTCCATGTACCTAGAGGACATCATGCTAAGAGAAACAAACCAGTCGCAAGGGAATATATCCTGGATGAGTCCACTTATCTGAGGGACCTAGGGTAGTCAAAACAGAGGCGGAAAGGAGGATGGTGGTTGCCAGAGCCTGGGGGAGGGGAAAGGGGAGTGACTGATTAATGGCTCTAGGGTTTTGGTTTTGCAAGATGGAAAACTTCTGGAGACGGCTTACACAAAATGTGAATAAACGTGACATTATTGTACTGCATACCTTGAAACGGTTAAGATGGAAGATTTTCTGTTATGTGTATTTTAATCACAATTTTTAAAAATATGCTGCATTCCTGCCAGAAAAGCTTCATCCCTTTATGGAGGTGGCCTTGCCTACAAAAATAGCAGAGACGTCTGTCTCTCGTTGGAGAAAAGGCAGACTTTGTAAGGGCAGGGGAGGACCCCGCACATGTGAGACCTCCCTCTGGCCGCAGCACAGTGCCCAGGGCACCGCAGGTGTTGTTTCTGCTAATGTGGAGACAAATCACATGTGAGTGTTTTCTGGATGAAGACAAAGCCCCCTGTTGACCACAACTAAGTCAAGTGTGCCGAGGACAGCCATGTAACAACAGAGCCTCACCCCCCGTGCAGAACTCCACCGTCTCACTCCAGCCGGACACCAGGTACTCCCCGTCGCTCTGCTTCACAGCCGTCTGCACAGCCACGCTGTACTCTGTGCGGGGGCTCAGAAACCAGTGGCCTCTCACCGTCATGGGCAGAGGCACCGCCTTGGCCACAAGCTTGGTGGGGACATCCTGAGAAGTGGGGTACAGATGGAGAGCCAGGAGTCAATCTGAGGGCCATACCCAGAGTCCCCACTTCTGAGAGAGCCCCCTCTTCCTTCCGAGGAGGGTCAGCATCAGGGACCTGGGGGCTCCATGCCAGGCTACCATTTCTTGCAGAAGCAAGCTGTGGCTACTGGGACAACCTCATAGGCTCTCCACAGCCACTACCTCTCCTTACATTCCCCGATGCCCCATTCTCTCGGGAACTGAGGAAAATGGCCCCAAAGTTGAAGGCGGCAACTGAGGGAGACTTCGAGAGCTCTGCACACTGCAGAGCCGTCTCCACGGCAACAGCAAATGCTGAGAAGCCAGGGAGGAAAGGAAAATATGCCTTATTCTTTGGGGGGAGGGCTAAGGGGGTGGTATTGAACATTCACATCACCGTGGCAACTGGCCTGCCAAAAGACACCCAGATCAGGAGAGCCAGTTCCAGAGAGAGAGGGAGAGAGAGGGCGAGTAGCCCACACTGATGCTGTCGTCCTAGGAGCCAGCTTCTTCCCACTACACTCTCCCCTGCCTCTGCCAGCTGGAGGAGATGGGAGGCTTCCTCCCACCCACCCCGTGGGCTTTAACCCAGGCAAAGGGGGCTTTTCTCATGTTCCTTTCCTAGAGCAAGCAAACAGTAGGCCAGTGGGCCAGTGAGGGGCTGAGAGAATGATGGGGGCTAAAGGGAGCACCAGGTGCCCAGCAAAAGGGGGACCACTGGCCACTCAGTCCACGGCAGGGCTGCACTGGAGCCTAGCGTTTGTTGGAACCTCATGTGTGAAATCCTCAGACCCACGCCGAGGGCTCTGTCCCTTTCTGAAGTCCCAGGCATGATGTTGATAACAGCACTCACGGGATGCCAGGCATCGGGCCAAACACCATGCAGACGTTACTCATGGAATCCTCTCCACAACCCTGTGAGGTGGGTGTGATGGTTCCCTTTTCACCAGGAGAGGAACTCAGGCTCAGAGAGGTCAAATCGCTTTCCCAAGATGACCCAGTAAGATTTTGGATTTTGGTCAGACCTTGGACTTAAACCGCTTTCTCTGTGCCGTCTCTGATCATGCCTCCTTCAGAAATAGGGCTTGGGGAGAGGCGCCTGGGCACCCTCGACTCACCCGGTGCTTGAACTTGTTGGAGTTCTTATTCTCCTTCTTGTTGAGGTCGATGAAGTAATGGGTGACCCTCTCCAGGTCACTGTCCTCCATCGCCCAGGAGATGCGGAAGGAGTCACAGGTGATGTTATTAATCTCGATGCTGTGGGGGGTGGATAGCAGCTCCATGCTTCCCTCTGGTTTGGCTCCTGTGGGAACTGAGAGTGAGGGGAAGGATCAGCATCTCCCTCCCACCACAGAGCCTACTGAAAGTGTTGCTTCCAACATCTTTTGCAAAGTGGAGCCCTGAGAACCCATCAAATGCACCCACCCCATAAATCTGATAAAGAATGCATGGAAAGCCAGGCACAGTGGTGCGTGTAACCCCAGCAACTCAGGAGGCTGAGGCAGGAGGATTGCAAGTTCAAGACCAGCCTCATCAATTTAGCAAGGCCCTCAGCAACTGAGCAAGACCCTGTCTCAAAACAAACAAACAAACAAACAAACAAAAAACAAATCAGGCTGGGGATGTGGCTCAGTGGTTAAGCACCTCTGGGTTCAATCCCTGGTACAAAATAATAAATAAAATAAATAAACCAAGATTGCCTGGGAGGACTGGAGAGGAAAGATTCAAGGTGGGCAGGATGTCCCCTGGGGGGGGGCATTTTGCTTTCCTCGGAGGCTCTGTGGAGCAGAAGGCACCTGACAGGTGGCAGAGACAGTGGGAATGCTGCAACGCTGGGCAGGGACAGATTTACAGCAGATGGAGCTGAGGAGGGAGGGGCCCTAAGCCAGCAGGCGTGAAAAGAGAAAGAGTGGGGGTGGAAAGAATGGGTGAGAGGAGGAGGAGAGGCAGGAAGCACCTGCTGAGGGGCTGAGGGGCTGAGGTGCGAGGAGAGGCGTGACAGAGGCAGGTGCCACCCTGGCAGGCAAGTGTCCACAGGTGCCAAGACTCTGTGGCTCAGGCCTCTCTCCTCCCTGGGGTGACTCTGTAAGGGTCCCCACAGTGCAGGTGCCAGGCAGGTGCATGTGGACACATCCTTGGTGCACAGGCCAGCGTGGGTCACTGTCTGCTTCAAGTTGTTTCTTCCACCTGTAACTTTTTTGACTTTCTCTCTTGGCTGATCCTCACCTGACTCTTTTGAATAATTATATTGCAACACTAATATCTATTGGGAACCGACATGTACTAAATTTCACAAATATTATCACATGAGAGCCTCACAGTAGGCATATATATGCTATTTTTGTCCCCATTTTACAGACAAGGTAACTAAGGTTGGGACCACACAGCCGGCAAATGATTTACACTCTTGGCCTACCAAGCACTTTATCACTAAGGCTGAGCTAAGTTTGCATCCAAGGGTGTGTGTGCACACCCACACTGTGTGTGTGAGGCATGTGGCCATGCATAGGGCACATATGTTTCTGCTCTTCAGTTTTCCTCCTGTTGATGTTTTTCAAGCAATTGCCATTTTCTCTCACCTCCCTCTTTCACTCACTCCTTCATTTCTGCTCTGACATCTGGTGCCCTTCGGGCATGAGAAGACTATACCACTGCCTCTCACCTGTGCTTTAGCTGAGAAGAGCTGACTGGTCTTGTCCATGGCCTGCCTCACCTGGGCTCCCAGAAACAGGTGGGAGGAGGAGATGCAGATGTGGGCAGACTTTCTCCAGAGGTTCAGCCTTACACTTTCCAAATTCCTCCCTCCAGCCCAGCACACCCTCTTTCCACCTCTTTCTCTACTCTCTTTCCTCTTCCTCTCCTCCCCTTGCCTAGGAGATAGGGGTGAAGGCACCTTGTGCCTGCAAAATACAGGTACGTTTATTTATAGCCTCCAGAAGATCCAGCCCACACTTTCCCATCAATTAAGCCTGTTTCAGAGCATGGCACCTCTAAATTAACCCGTGGGCTGCCTGGGTGACAGGTATAGAAAGGAGGCTGTGGGTGATGGTCCTTACCTGCCCCAGGTGTCCCTTGATTCCTGTGTTATCTTAGTTTCCCACATTAGAGCCAAATTCCCATGGATTCATATGGAGGGAATTATAAGGCAAATAAGCGTGGAAGTGATGCCAGGTCCCCCCCAAATAAAACAGATGGGACTGGGTGTCTGAACAGCCCTATGGTAATAAACCTGCTTGCAGTTGTGGGGACAGGTGTGGAGCAGTGGGGAGTTATCAGCCCTGTATCCCAACAGGAAGATCCCAGGGACACATGTGTGTGCCCCTTGCACACACATGCACATACACCCAGGCACACAAACACGGACTCACTCCCACCTGAGAGGCCCTGAGTGGCTCCCACCCACAAGGGAAGCAGCTTACACCTGCCCTGTGAGTGGGCACCTGCTCCTGCCTGGATGTAGGGCAGCTGCAGGGTGGGGGGTCCAGGACCTGGCAGCTCTCATCCCTTCCTCTCTCCAGTTCTGGGAGTTCTGGTCCTCCACCCTGCCTGGAAGAGTGGCAATGACTGACTCTGAGCGAACCCCCAGCCAGGGTGGCCCAAGGTGGGCGTAAACCCAGCCTCTCTATGCCCAGATGCTGGGGAAAGGCAGGGTGTGAGCGACAGGTTGAGGCAACACCCTAGAAACACCCACTCTCCCATGTGAATCCACCCCGAGGCCAGCATGCACACACCCACACACAGGCAGGCATACACGCACGCACACATGCGCCCAGGGTGCCCACCCACCCCTGAACACACCTTCAGACACCCTCTCTCCCACAGGATCACCTATGCACGGAGGCACCTTCTGCCACCTGCACATTCTAAGAATGCCCCATGGTTTTCCCTCTGCAAACTGTCACCTTCATGAGGTCCCACATATGATTGGGTCCAGAGGCTCATGCAGCCCCCCATGCTTACACCCCCTCCTCACAGCCATATTTGGGGAAGAGAGGAAGATGCAGGCACCAACACGCATGTGTGCCACCTCCCTAAGAAGGCATGCAATCCACACGCCTGCCTGCACGCATGCACATTCGCACACATGTCAACCCCCGCCTGGATTCCAGGATCCTCTCTGGAGTCTCAAAGACACAGACTTTGAAAGCGTGTTTGCCTCTGGTCACACTTTGCCAGTCTGCTCCCTCACATGCCAACAGGTTTGTATACCTCCACAGGTCTGCCCACAGGCAATGGCTGCTGCCCATACTTCTCCCCTACCCACCCCATCCTGCTTTGGACTTGTACCTCCCCACCTAGAAACTGTCTGGTTGCATACACCCCCTCAACATGAATTCCCACCCACAGGACAAGTGACATGTCCACCTTCTAAATACACTGCCTCACAGGGTCCTCGCCTATATATACCCACAGGATACTCAGATAAACGCCCACACATACACATGTACCTCACGCGTGCAAGAAAGCAATGTTCCTAGACATGCCACAAGCTGGTGGAAACCCCCACACACGCAAACTACACGCAGACCTATCTACGCAAGCAAGCCTCCAGCCTCCTCCCAAGTGTGCACACATGTTGGTACACACTGGTGCCCCTTCCCTGAAGCCACCAGTATACCAGAGAGAGGGAAAGCTCCCCCACCCTGCTGTCCCTGTTGGCATCGCTGACTGCAGCAGAATGGTCACGGGGTAACTAACTGTGCCACCCTGGAGACTGGATCCAGCTGTTAAGTCCTTTGCCAAGGGCCTGGGGAAAAGGGGACAAGGTCGTGGGGCCCCAGCCATCCAGGTGGGAACCCCAGATAGTGGCAGGACCCTGGAGCCCCCAGCTCCCGGGCTGTCAGGATAGACAGCAAGATGGTCTGGGAGGAAGGTCACTCACCTGGCCTCACCCGGCTCTGCAGAGGAAGACCTGGCAGGGAGGGAAGGAAGAGACCTCTGTGCAAATGAGCTCCCCCGACAGGGGACCAGCGGCCGGTCGCCTGGGTCACAGGCTGACTCTCGCTTCTCTCCCGGCTGTCAAGGAGGTTGCTTCCATGCCCCGCAGGCAGCTCCTGTCTGGCTCCGCAGCGAATCCTGCTGCCCTCGGTGAAACAATGTTCCCAAGCTGAGGGAGCTGAGGGAGCACAAGAGAGGCAACAGCGAAATTAAAGCAGCGTGGAGGAGAGAGAGGCAGAGAAGGCGAGAGAGAACGAGAGAGCCAGACCGAATCTGGCTCCACCAATGGGATCAGTGGCTGCACAGCGTCAGGTGATAATAAGCAAGCTTGGTCCCTGCTCGCTTGGGCTGGCGGGAGGGGGAGAGGGCAGAGGGTCCCCCAGGGAGCAACACAGATGTCCTTGGAGGCAGTGGCTGCTGCCACCACCTTTCCCCCATTCTCCCAGGACAAGCTGCCCTCGGAAGTCCCTCCAACACACCCCCTACTTGGAAATCTCTGACTTGAAATCAGCCCCCAAACTTTAGGATGCTGGGAGAGGGGTGGAGCTTAGCCCAAGGGCTTGGGCCCCTAAGCGAGGATTCTGATTGGGGGAAGGGGAAGGAGACTTTGTAGGGGAAGGGTCTGGATGGGACATGTGAGTGAGGGTGACCGGAGCCCTCTCTTCCAATCTGGGTCCTCTCGTGGGAGCCTTTCACTGATCCCTGGCTCCATTTTCTTACCAATTCTATCTAGAGATACCTGCAGCCCTGGAGATGCCAGATGGTCCAGGAATCCTCTTGCTGCTCAAGTGTCCCCAGGGAAAGGAGCAAGAGAGAGGAGTTATAGTGAAGGATGCACAGAGGCAGGAAAGTGGGGGTGGGAAGACACACAAAGTTTTGAGTGTTCTCTCCCCAACCAGCCTTTTGGGCTTAAGGAAGCCAAGCCCTGGGCATCTCAGCCAGATAGTAATATCAGCAGGAGGCTTGCCACCACCAAGAAACCGCGCTCTGTGGATTGCCTGAGGAGAACCTGCAAAACGTTTGAACCAAGTAGCAAACAGTAGCAAAGCGTTTGTGCAGTCAGACAGAAACGCGCACAATTTCTGCTCTATCGCTTTCCAACTGGGTGACCTTGGACAGGTGACTCAGCCTCTCTTAAGTTTCATTTTCTTCATCTGTCAAGTGGGATAATAACACAGGTTTATTGTCATCATGGTCTGAGATCATTATGCAAATAACTTAGCTCTGGGAATGGCACATTAAAAAGTGCCAGTTGCCTGTCAGAGTTGTTATTTTTCCCATCTTTATTGGCAGTGTCTGCCGGTGAGGAACCTACAGTCTCCTAAAGAAGAAGAATGGACAGTTAGATGATGCAATTAGAGAACAAAGGACAGACAGTTGGCACTCTTATCCAGGGTATCCCCGTCTGTACTTTGACTAAAGATCAAAAATATTTTTTAAAAAGTGCACTTGGGGGCTTGAGTGGCTCGGCAGTTATGGCATTTGCCTGGCATGTGTGAGTATGTGGGTTCGAACCCCAGCCCCACATACACAAAAAAGTGTTGGAGCAATGAGGGTCATATGAAAAAGTAAAAAAAATCGATTCTCTCTTTCCTTCTCTCTCTCACTGTCCTCCTTTCTTTCTAAGAGAGAGGGACAGTGAGAGAGACAGAGATAGAGAGAAACAACTTTATTTAGTTTTTCACGTGGCCTTAGTTGCTCCAACACTTAGTTGTGTACGTGGTGCTGGGGTTTGAACCCGGGTCCTCGTGCTTGCCAGGCAAGCGCCGAAACCGCTGAGCCACCGCTCCAGCCCCCTCCTTTCTTTCTTTTTCTTTCTTTTTTTTTTTTTTTAAAGTGCACTTGGTTTGGGCATAATGGTGCACGCCTGTGATACCAGCAGCTCAGGAGGCTGAGGCAGGACCATTGCAAGTCCTAGTCCAAGGCAAGCCTCAGCAACTTAGCAAGACCATAAGCAAGTTAGCAAGACCTTGTCTCAAAAGGCTGGGGAATGTGGCTCAGTGGTTAAGCACCCCTGGGTTCACTCCCTAAGCTCAAAAAAAAAAAAAGAAAAGTGAATTTGTACTGAACATGTACGGATGTTTTTCTTGTCATTAAACAGCGGAGCATAAGAATTGTTTACACAGCATTACCTAATACAATGGATTACATTATCATAGATATCGTAAGTCATCTAGAGATGGTTTAGAGTAAAGCAAGGATATATCACACAGGTTTTATGCAAATATTACACCATTTTGTACAAGGGATCTGAGCATGGGTGGATTTTGGTACCCATGGAAGTCCTGGAACCAATTCCCTGAGAAGACCGAGGGATGACAGTGTAACTAGGTTTCAGGTACAGAAGAAGATTCAGAGTGAGACGAGTGCTCAGCTCTAGGGCACAGGCAGACACAGCCTAGAGGAGAGTGAGGAAGAGGAGGTGGATGGCTGGGAGGGTATGGGACAGGAACAGCAGATGCCACTTGGGCTCAGGGGTGAGACCTCAGAGAAAAGACAGCATGAACTAAGCAAAAGGGACACCCATGGAGAGAGACTTGGGGGCCATAGGCACTGATGGCGTAGGTCAGAGCAGGTGACAGTGAAGAGTTCACAAGAATGCAAAGACAAGCAGAGGCCAATTCTGCCTTCAGTGGGTGTGAGAACCTGAGCGAGTCCAGTCAGATCCTGACACGGAATGCAGTGTGTTACACTGGGGCGGGATTCAGCACTCCCTTAGCCAAACATGACAAGGTCCCGCCCACTCGTACACTCACGCTGCGATGTTGAAACTCAAGAGATGTAAAATGTCACCTCCTGGTTATGAACAGCACCAGCCATCTGGCCTAAAACCCTGTCCCTGGGTCCAACCTGAGGGACAGCAAGAAAAAGGCAGGTTCTCTGTGACTTGGTTTCCCCTTCTGTAAAAGGAAGATGAGTCCCAGCACCATCTCGGGATCCCATTTTCCCAGGGTGGTACTTGGAGACGGCATGAGATCACACATCCCAGGGGTAAACAATAGCTGTCTGAATGCCCCTTTGTGCAGCTGTGCCCTGGCACAGGCAGTCAAGGCAGGTGAGGGCGCAGCCCTTTGGGGGCTGTGCCTCTTCTTGTCTCAGACAGCTCCCCTACAGATCAGGAGAGAAGACACCAGGTAAAAATGGGGCTCAAGGCACCAAGTATAACTAGCTCCGTAGGAAACTAAGGACACACTTTGGCTGCGTTTTTCATAACTTTCTTACACAAGTCATGATCTTTGTAGAAAAAGGTGAATTTTTTTGTTGTAAAAATTAAGAGAAAGCCAGGTGCGATGGGATCCCAGAGGCTCTGGAGGCTGAGGCAGGAGGATCCCAAGTTCAAAGCCAGCCTCAGCAACTTAGTGAGGCAAACCCCTGTCTCAAAATAAAAAATGTAAAAGAACGGGGGTTGGGGATGTGTTTGGTGGTTATGTTCCCCTGGGTTCAATCCCTGGTACAAAAAAAAAAAAAAACAGAGAGAGAATTAAAATTGCTCATTTTCTCACCATTCAGAAATATGCATATGATACAATGCATAAAGTATTCAAAATGAAAGGAAAAAATAAATATGGAAAGAATTAATATGGTTGCATAACCTGCTTTGTGCACTTGTCAATATCTTCTCTGTTCATTATATGGGGGCTGGAGTGGTGGCTCAGCAGTTGGAGCACTTGCCTTGCATGTGTGAGGACCCGGGTTCAATCCCCAGCACTACATATACAACTAAGTGTTGGAAAAGAAAAAAAAAACTAGATGAAAAAAATAAATAAAATTCATTCTCTCTGTCTTTCAAAAAATATATATTTCAAAGGGTATGGACTTTCTTTGAATACTACTTTAACAAAATATTTTAAAAACCCTATGCAGCATTTAGTGAAATCTGAAATTAAACCTGCATGCAAGGCAAGCACAGTAACTGTGGAGCCCCCGCTCCAGCCCCGAGATTTGAATTCTTAACTGGATATTTGATAATATTTAGGAATTGTTAGTGTTGATAATGATATCATGGTTACTTTTTAGGAATACTTATCCTGTAGAGGTACATATTGTAATATTCTTGGAAGAATGACATAATATCTGTGATTTGTTTCAAAATGATCTGGGGAGTGTGGGAGTAGGTGGCAGAAGAGACAAAACAGAGTGGATAATTGTCATTAAGTACTTTGAGATCCAATAAGATATGCTCTCACTTTTGTGCCTGGCTGAAAGTTTCTAAGTTCAATATTACATCTTAGCAGAGACTACAATAATAACAAAAGCATTTATTAAGCTCCAAGACATAGTGGCAGGCATGCAATTCTTGTAACAGCCTTGAGAAGAGATTCATCAACTCCACTTTTAAAAGGTGAATGCTGGGAAAGCAGACTTAGCTCCTAAGTAGTGAAACTGGTATTCAATTTCAGATCCATCTGAGTACAAAAAACAGATTCTTTATGATTCAACGATGCATAGCAAATAGAATGTCTGATGATAGAAAATGAGGCTGTCGGTGAAAAAGAATGTTAGTGTAAATACTGCTTATGCACTTTGTAGACTCAAAACCTGCGTGTCTTTCCTCACATCTGAGCTCAGGGTGGCAATCCCATGAGCCAACGAGACACACACATCCAGCCACGAAACCCCTTGTTCATTTGGGTGCGCTTACAGTGACAGGAGAGGGCAATGATGTTGATAAGGACAATATGGTTTTCCAGAGCTTATTTACTTTCTCTTTTTGAAATTGCATTTAGACAGCCTACAATCCACACTGGTCATCTGTTTGGAACTTAGTAAAACACACATCCCTAAGCATTTACTCTATTAAGGACTAGAATGAGATTTATAGCTTTCTAAAATTTAAATATTTAGGGGATGGAGCAGTGGCTCAGCGGTTGGAGTGCTTGCCTTGGATGCATGAGGACCTGGGTTCAAACCCCAGCACTACATACACAACTAAGTGTCAAACAAAGGACAGATTAAAAAATAAATAAAACATTCCTTCTCTCTCTCTCTTAAAAAATGAAATAAAATTTAAATATTTAGAAGTCTTAAAGGCATTTAAAATGCTGAATTATGTATTTAAAGAGTGTGAAAAAGTGTAGGAGATTTAAGAACATAGTAATGAGCCAGCCATGGTGGTACATGCCTGAAATCCCAGCAACTCAGAAGACCGAGGCAGGAGGCTCTCAAATTGGAGGCCAGCCTCAGCAACTTAGTGAGACAATAGCAACTTAGGGAAACCCTAACCCTCCCACTAAAATAAATAAATAAATAAAATATAAAGGACTGGGGAGGGCTGGAGCGATGGCTCAGCAGTTTCTGTGCTTGCCAGGCATGCACAAGGACATGGGTTCAAACCACAGCACCACATACACAAAGAAGTGTTAGAGCAACCATAGCCACAGGAAATACTAAATAAAATTGATTTCTCTCTCTTGCACTGTCCCTGTCTTTAAAAAAAAAAAGCCCTGGGATGTAGCTCGTTGATAAACCACCCCTGGGCTCAATCCCCAGTACCAAAAACATGAGGAAGAGGAGGAAAAGGAGGAGAAAGAGACACACTAGTAAAATATTGGAATATTGGAAGGGCAAAAGAAACTTCAAGGGGCTGGAGCGGTGGCTCAGCAATTTCGGCGCTTGTCTGGCAAGCACGGGGACCCAGGTTCAAACCCTAACACCACATACACAACTGAGTGTCGGACGGAGCATGTGAAAAACTAAGTAAAGTTGTTTCTCTCTTTCTCTGTCTCGCTGTCCCTCTCTCTCTCTCAAAAAAAAAACAAAAAGAAAAAGAAAAGAAAAGAAAAGAAACTTCAAGGGAAAAAGAGTAGCCTGGTAGCCTGGTAGCATACCTGAAATGCTAGCGACTCGAGAGGCTGAGGCATGAGAATTGCAAGCTCCAGGTCAGTCTCAGCAACTTAGCAAGACTTGTCTCAAAATAAAAAAATAAAAAGGGTTGGAAATGTGGCTCAGTGGTTAAGTGCCCCTGAGTTCAATCCCTGGTACAAAAATAAAATAAAAGGGAGAAAAGTGAGAATTGTAAGTGACATGGGAAGCAGGAGAAGCAATGATAAGGTGGGAAGTATGGAATACCCCCAAGCACTGCGCGGCCACCAGGGCTGGACATGCTGAATATGAGCTACTGCTGTGATGTGAAAGCTTCCCTCCACTCACTCAGTGTGCATTTGCCACACTTCCCTGAAGAGGCAGGCTTACGAAAGAGCCTGTTAAGACTTAGATATGAGGCGTCCGAGACAAGGCAAGAACGTTCAGAGGTGAAATGATCAGATCATGAGGGTTGTAACCTCATCAGTGGATTAATCCAGGGGTAGGGATTAACTGGGTGGTAACCGTAACCAGGTAGGGTGTGGCTGGAGGAGGCGGGTCACCGGGGGTGTGACTTTGGGGTTTGTATTTTGTCCCTGGTGAGCCAAACTCTGCTTTCTGGTTGCCATGCCCTGAGCCACTTTCCCCCATCACACCTTCTGCCTGATGTTCTACCTCCAGGGCAGTGGAGTAGGCCACGTATGGACTGAGACCCCTGAAACCCTGAGCCCCAAAATAAACTCAAACTTTTCCTCCTTTACATTGTCTCATCAGGTGTTTTGATCACAGTGGTGAAAAAGAAGACTAAACAGAACCTATAGAGAATACATATGAAAACACAACTGAAAATGGCTTTTATTTCTTTATTACTGTTTATTTTTTTTTGTGTGTGTGTGTGTGTATGATGCTGGGGATCAAACCTAGGGGCTTGCTCATGCCAGCCAAGTGCTCTACCTCTGAGCTATAGTCCCAGGCCAAATGTCTTCTATTCCAATGGTGCGGAAGCTGAATTATCTCCTGGAAGCAATCCACCCTTGTTTTTCTGATCCACATCAGATTTGCCGCTGGGTCTCACCACAAACTGGAAATCATCCATCCATGTAAACTTTTTTTTTTAATTGGATGCCTTCTATGTATCAGATGCTACTTCAGACAGAGATGGAGGCCTCCAGGCCCCCCAAATTTCTCCTCATAAGGTTTTATTTCTGGTAGGAGGAAAACAGGCAAATTAATAAACAAACTCTATAATGGTAGTGATAAATGGTTTAGAGAAAAGTAAATGCAGAGAATGCCAAAGGAGATTGGAGAACAGGTTACAATTTTAAATAAGGTCATCAGAGAAGGCCTCTCAGTAAAGAGGTTATTTTGGGGGAAAAAATCCTGACTGAAGCAAGGGTGGGGGGTGGGGTCATGCAGAATTCTGCAGGGAAGATCATTCCAGGCAGCAGGCGCAGAGTGCTTGAAGCAGGAGCAGAGTGCTTGAAACAGGAGCATGCTAGATGTGTTTCATCAGCAGCTGGGGCTCAGTGCAGCTTGAACAGTGAATGCGATCTTGTAGGAGTGGAAGCCAGAGAGAGGGTGGTGGAGAATCAGGTTCTGCAGGGCCTCAAAGGCCAACCTAAAGCTTTTGTGTTTCCTTTGTTGTTGTTTCCGTTTTGCAGTACCGGGGAGTACCCAAGTACTGTGTATACTAGACAAGCACTCTACCACTGAACCACACCCCCAGTCCTTTTTATTTTTATTTTGAGACAGGGTCTCACTCAGTTGCCAAAGCTGGCCTCAACCTCCTGAGTAGCTGGGATTGTAGGTATGCACCACCAGACCCAGAAAGCTTCTGGCTTAAATTTGTTTGGTGCTAGGGACTGAACCCAGGGGTGCTTTACCACTGCACTACCTCCCCAGTCCCTTTTATTTTTTATTTTGAGACAGGGTCTCACTAAGTTACTGAGGCTGGCCTTGAAGTTGTGAGCCTCCTGGCTCCATCTACTAAGTGGCTGTAATTACAGGAGTGCATCACTGAGCCCAGCTAAGCCTCTGGTTTGTACTCTGAAATAGGTAAACTCTGGGAAGTTTAAGCAGAGGTGTGACCTGATGTGAAATGTGTCAACGGCACTACGTTATGACTAGACTATGGGGGCCCAGCTGGAAGGAGGCCAGGGAGGAGGCTGTTACAAAAATTATAGCAACCAAAAATTATGGTGGCATGGACCAGGGAGGTACATCAGTGGATATAGAAAGAAGTGGTAAGATTCTGCTTAGATCTGGAAAAGACTCACATCGTAAGCATGGAGCATGAGAAAAAGAAAGGAGTAGAGAAAAATTCCATTATTTTTTGACCTGAACAACTAGAAGGATACAGTTAGTATTTACGAAGATGGAGATCTCTGTGGAGGAATAGATGGAGGAGGAAGATCAAAAGTTTAGAAGTGAACCCAGGTTTGAGATGCCTAGCAGACATGTAAGCGTTGGTGTGGGATAGGCAAAGATACACTCCTGGGGTTCAGAGACTGAACTGTCTGTTGGAGACACTCGTTGAGGAGTCATCGTACACAGCATTCTCTTTGAAGTAACTGAACCATGGCAGTAGAGCAAGAATAGGGAAAAAACGCAGGAAAATTCCAAGGATTGACTTTTATAGCTCTTCAATGTTTAGAGGTCAGGGCAATGAGGAGGAAAGAGCAAATGAACAGCCTGCAAAGTGAAGCAAATAAATTAGGATAAATTGCATGGAGAGACATGTAACAGCTTGAACTTGGGTAGTGTTCTCATACCAGACATTCCTTTTATTCTACCGATACCTGTTCAAAACAATTCCTTATGCATTCGTATTTCCAATGCACATTGAAAATTCACAGGAACAGGGTTTTGACAGAATCTGTTTATAACTCCAAACCTACATGTAGACACCAAAATTATTTTTGTTGAGTTTGATTATTAGTTCCAATATTGATCAAGGAAGGAAACTATAATCTTCTGACATTCATGAAAATAAAATGCAATGAAATGTTATTAACAGGTATTAAGATGTATTAGAATCACATCCATTACGTGGGGTTCAGCTAATGATAGTTAACAGGTTTTCTTTCAGGCTAGAAAAAAGAATGAACATGGGAGAAAACGGAGAGGTGTGGGAACAAGTAATGAATGAAAGCAGAATGGTGTTGAAAATATATTAACTTAATAGCAGGGAAGGGTAGAAAAAGTTCCTGAAAGGAAATTATAATAATCACTGTTAGGAAGCAACCCCTATAATGTCAAAAGTAGAAGTCAACTAACTGAAGTCTCTCCCCTTGTCCTTTTGGGGGTAAAAAATGCTGTGGAAATTCCACATATATTGCAAGAAGAAAATTGATTTAAAAATTATAGTGCGGGGCTGGAGCGGTGGCTCAGCGGTTTCAGCACTTGCCTGGCAAGTGCGAGGACCCGGGTTCAAACCCCAGCACCACGTACACAACTAAGTGTTGGAGCAACTAAAGCCATATGAAAAACTAAATAAAGTTTCTCTCTTTCTCTGTCTCTCTCACTGTCCCTCTCTCTTAAAAAAAAAAAATTATAGTGCAAGACAACAATGTGGAGTACTATTTAGCTATTAAAATCATAATTTAGAAGATATTTAATAATTTGGAAAATATTTATAGTATATTGTTATGAATAAATAGCTATAGTCTAATATACCATTGCTTTATGCATGGAATAAATTTTACGTGCTCTTTTTCACCTTTAAAAAAAAAGAGTAAAAAGAAGATTATAATGCTATATATAAAATACCTTAAAAATCTAAATACAGGGTCTGGAGCAGTAGCTTGGCAGTTTCGGCGCTTGCCTGGCAAGCACGAGGATCTGGGTTCAAACCCCAGCACCACGTACACAACTAAGTGTTGGAGCAACAAAGGCCATGTGAAAAACTCAATAAAGTTGTTTCTCTCTTTCTCTGTCTCTCTCACTGTCCCTCTCTCTTAAAAAAAAATCTAAATACCAAGAAAAATAACTTCAAACATATAAGTTGGTGGACTAATAATGGGTGATATTTTCTTCTTCATGTTTAAAAAAAATTCCGACTTTTCTATGGTGAATAATTTTTTTATAAGAAAACTGAACAAAAAAATGACAAGCTGCTAAAAGGCTGATAGACTTCAATGCCCTAAGAATGAAATCAAAGCAAGTTCATGTAGTGCAGTAATCAGAAGCAAAGGGCTGCTGATTTTAGCGCCCTATGGGGTAAGAAGGGTTTAGGTTTGCTTTGGTTTGATTATCCTAAAACCAATATGGAGTGGAGCACAGTGATGCATGTCTGTAATCCCAGTGACTTGGGAGAGTGATGCAGGTGATGCAGTAGGATGCCAGGTTCAAGGCCAGCCTCAGCAACTTAGGGAAAGTCTGTCTGAAAAATAGAAAATAAAATAAAAAGGTTGGAAATGTGTCTTAGTGATTAAGTGCCACTGGATTCAATCCCTGGTACCCCTCCCCTCCCCCCCCCAAAAAAAAGAAAAAGAAAAAAGAAAAAACGACTAAAACCAATATGGAGACAAGAAGTTTAAAAAGATCTGGTTAGAAACCAACAAAACAAAACATCAATGTATTATTAAATTGGCAAAAGTTTTAAAATTTAAGAGCCAATGCTTAAAAGGATGTGGCAAAATCTATATTTATATTCTTATGTATTATATATATTCTTCTGATTATATATCTTACTAGTGATTGCATTTTAGCATGACATTTCTTGAAAGCAATTTAGCAACATGGATGAAGAATCATAAAATGTGCATATTCAAAATGTGATAGCCTCTGTGGAAAACAATTTGTCAGTTCCTTCTAAAATTAAGCACACAGGGGCTGGAGTGGTGGCTTGGCAGTCACGGCACTTGCCTGGCATGCGCGAGGACACAGGTTCAAATTCCAGCAGCACGTACACAAAAAAGTGTCAGTGTCAAACCAATGAAAGCCATATGAAAATCTAAATAAAATGGATTCTCTCTCACTGTCTCTCTCTCTTAAAAAAAAAAGAAAGAAAGAAAGAAAGAAAGAAAATGGGCTGGAACAGTGGCTCAGCCATATTGCACTTGCCTGGCATGTGCGAGGACCCAGGTTCAAACTCCAGCACCACTTACACAACTAAGTGTTGGAGCAATGAAAAACCAAATGAAAAACTAAATAAAGTTGATTCTCTCTCTTAAAAAAAAAGAAAAAACCCCAAAAACCTAAGCACAGGACAACCATACAACACAACCATTGCACTCAGGGACAAGTATCCCAGAAAAATGAAAGCATCTGCGTGCACAAACACTGCATACATTTTTGAGTGTTCACAGCAACTCAGATGTCCTTCAAAGGACAAACGGTTAAACCAATCATGGACATTCAGCAATAAAAAGAAACAGTATTGATACACGAAGCAACTTGGATGATCTCCATGGAATTATGGTGAGTTAAAAAAGCAATCCCAAGAAGTCACATACTGTATGATTCCATTTCTAGAACACTTCTGAAATAACAAAATTATAGAACAGATTAGTGGTGGGAGGAGCAGGGCTGAGGGAGGCGTGGATCTAAAAGGGCAACTACAGGGATCCTTGTGGTGAAGTCTTGTATCTTGACTGTAAAAATGTCACTATTCTGTTTGCAATATTGTAGTAGAGTTTTGCAAGACGTTGCTATTGGGGGAACCAAATAAACACAACTTGGGACCTCTCTGTATTATTTATTATTGGTGTCCTAGAGAATTCAAAAGAAAAAGAAAAAAATAGTTGACTATACCAGATGTTCACTACAGCAGTATTTACAATGTAGAAAAGAAACAACCTAAATATCCAAACAGGGAACTAGGTTGTCATGATATTGCCTCCTGAGAATTACAATTACACAGTCACTTGAAACAGCAATTAAGAATTATCTGAAAAAGGAGTATATAAAATTGTGGTACAATGTGTGTTTTGTTAAAAGGTCTAGGTACGTTACAAAGATTTTAATAGTAGTATTCTATATAGAATTCCAGAAGATGTTTTCCTCCCCTCAAACTCCAAGTAAATCGTTACATGGCTTTCATATGGTTTAGGGGGTGGGAGAACATTCAAGGACTTTACTATGTTAAATTGCAAACACTGGAGTCACAATAAAAGTTCTTTGAATTCGTTTCTCCATCAGTAGAGCAAACTTCTTCAAATTCCTGCCGGGGTGGGGTGGGTCTGCTACAGCAGCTCCCGCGCCCCACCCCAGGACCCCATAGGAGTCAGGGAAGGGACAGCCCGCAGTGGGCAGGCCGACGCCCGGAGGGAGGTGCAGTGACCATTCCAAGGTCACTACACACAGGCCGCTGCCTGGGCTCAGCCTGGCCCTGGTCTCCGCGATTTTGACTTCAGGTCTCACTCTCTGCCCCGTGCCCCTGGCCCCATCCTGAGCCCCAGCCCCACAGCTCCCTGAGGGTTCCCCGCGGCGACTCCCTACAGCGCACTGTGGCGACCACCTATGCCCCCAACTCTCGGCTCAACACCTTTACCACCACCCCCCAAGCACCGTTCCGTAGCGTAGCCCTGACCTGCTCAGCCCCCTCATCCTTTTTCGCCCTCTCAACCCAGCTTTTCCCGACTCCGGGAAGAACCGGGAAGAGAAGGCGGAGGGGCAGCGAGGTGCCGCCTAATAAATACAATGGACCGGCCCCGCCCCCAACGTCACTTCCGCCTAGCGCCAAGATGGCGGCGCCCGGGCTCTGCCACGCAGACTTCCGTCCGGCGCGGAGCTCTCGGGCTGGTGACGGGTCCCGTGGGAGGTGAAGTCGTGACGCTTGGTGCGCAGCAGCAGTCCGGGTGCGTCCCCTCCTGGGGCTGGGGGGAGCACGGGAGCGAGCCGAAGGCCCTAGCCGGGGAGGTCGGGGAACCTCGCCACGTGGGAGGGGGAGGAGCTGAGACGCGGCGGAGCGACGCCCTGCTCGGGGAAGGGGCGGGAGACCACGTGGGTGGGGTTCCGCTTAGGGTCCGCGTGTCCCTTCAAGTGACTACGTTGCCCCTTGTCGCGCAGGCAGCATGTCGGAAGGAAATGCCGCAGGCGAGTCCAGCGCTCCGGGAGGGCCGCGACCCTTGCTTTCCGGGGCCCGGGGACTTGTGGGGCGGCGCCCCGCGCCCCCGCTCACGCCGGGCCGCCTCCCCTCCATCCGCTCCAGGGACCTCACCCTCGGGGGAGTCAAGAAGGTACCTGACGGCTCGCTTCCGAAAAAGTCCAACAGCCTTGAATTCCAGGCCCCTGGGATTCAGTTCGTGTTCGATAGGACCTGTTGTGTGCCCGACTGGAGGTCGGGCCTCGCCAGTCTCGCTCCCAGACGTCTTCCTTTGCATATGCTGGGGAACCTATTCCACTTTCAGGAACTGGGTGCAAGGCTTTGAGATGTAATGGAAGAGCAGAGGTCCTAATTAGCTCGAGATGTTCAAAATCAGTTTGAGCAGTGCTTATTTACTTTTTGTGTGTTTTGGACACCTTTAAAAAATCCCATGAAAGGCAGGCAAGCATAAACTTTGCTTGCAGTTTTGAGGATTCAGCATTCTCCTTAGATGCCAGTGTACAGACTTCTAATCTAGTTTATAATGAATCTTAGACATGACCCCAGAGGTTCTGTCGTCTGTTATGTATATATGACTGTGAATGTAAACCCTCAAAGGGAAGGACAGGGTGACAACAGCATAAAGTGCCAATTTCTTAAAGATTTAACATTTCTTTGGAAATTCTGGTGATGAGTCTGCCTGTGTCATTCTGTTGAGGTGCTGGCAAGTCTCCTGTCTGTTGTATTACTGCTTTGCTGTAGGAACTGTTTCCCTGTGAAATTGACTGGTCTCTAGTCTTTAGAAGTGAGATTAGATCAGTTCCTTTGTTTTTGGAAATCTTGGAGTTTTTCGAAGAGGAGAAGCAGAGACTGCTAGTTAAAATAGTTTCTTCTCTTTGTAACTCCACTACCTCCCATGGTCTTGATGGTCTTCCTTTTCAAGCACCTGCCAGTCTGTAAAATCTCTGACAAATGAGGAATGTGCAAAAGAGAGCGATGGTGATCTTGGCCCATAGAAAATGCCAAGTGGGAGTTTTTATTTTCCTCTATACTTTGAGGTCAGAACTTACCAAATCAGTGACTCCTGTATTTTACTTTCAGAAAACCTTCACCCCAAATATCATCAGTCGGAAGATCAAGGAAGAGTAAGTAACTAGGTCTGCTGAATACTTGCCCCTTGTGTACTTGCTCTGATTTTGGGGCTTTGGGGAAGTGACTAGTTGTGTCACTCAAATTTGAATTTTTATCTTTGGTTCTTTTCAGTTTTAGTTTATTTATTTATTTTTAAAGAGAGAGGGACAATGAGAGACAGAATCAATTTTATTTAGTTTTTCATGTGGCTTCCGTTGCTCTAACACTTCATTGTGTATGTGGTGCTAGGGTTTGAACTTGCATCCTCATGCATGCCAGGCAAGCGCAGTACTCACTGAGCCACTGCTCTGGTCCCTCAGTATTAAACTCTTAGGTGATTCTTATGTGAAAGCTTTAAAACAGCGCTGATGCCTGAAGCACTGTGTGTTCGTCAGCTTTCCATTACTATAACAAGTACCTGAGGTAATTCAACTTAGGAAAGATTTATATTTGGCTCACAGTTCTAGAGAGTCACATTCATGATCAGTTGTCCCCATTGCTTTTGGTTCTGTGACAAAGCAGCATCATGACAGTTATGGCAGAACAATTCTACTCACCTTATGGGTGCAGAAGAGGAAGGGATCCAGGTTCAAGAGCTCTTCATGAGCACATCCCTAGTGACCAGAAGACCTGCCACTAGGCCCCCACCTGTTAGTTTCCACCACCTCCCAATAGTGCCAAACTGAGCACTGATCCTTTTGCACCCAGGTCTTTGGAGGACATTTAAAATCCAAACTGCTATACATGGTCGTCCACATCTATAATCCCAGAAATTTAGGAGGCTAAGGCATGAGGATCGCAAGTTCCAAGTCCAGCCTGCCTCAAAATTAAAAAAAAAAAAAAAAAAAAAAAAAGGTCTTGGGAATGTAGCTTAATGATAGGGTACCACTGGGTTTAATTCCCAGTGCCACCAAAAAATAATAAGTAAATGAAATAAAGATGTATCACACTTTTTTTTTAAACAATTTTTTAATTTAGTTTCTCATGTGGCTTTCCTTACTCCAAGACTTCATTGTGTACATGGTGCTGGGGTTTGAGCTTGCATGCTCGCATGTGCCGGGCAAGTGCCGTGCAGTAACCACTAAGTCGCTGCTCCAGCCCCTACTTTTCTTAATGTTTCTTCACATTCCAGCCTTCTTTCAGTCAGTGGGGAGGGGGGAGGGAGTCTGTGTTTTTGAACAAGAAGGTAAAGTTGAGCAAACTGCAAGGTTCCTGCCTCATCAAGGAAGGGAGAAAAGTACCAGACCTGGAATTGAGTTCTGCATTTCATCATGTACTTTGCTCATAAACTTTTTGCTCAGATTGATAAAGTGGAATGGAAGAGTAGGACCAGTTTGCTGAGATGGAGTGAGTGAGTGATTTCCCTTCATCCGTTCTTTTTTCCAGGCCTAAGGAAGAAGTAGCTGTGAAGAAGGAGAAGCGTGAACGGGATAGGGATCGCCAACGTGAGGGACATGGACGGGGACGGGGACGCCCAGATGTGATCCAGTCCCATTCTATCTTTGAACAGGGCCCCGCAGAAATGATGAAGAAAAAAGGTACAAAGGAATAAGTCATAGATTTCAATTCACACTGCCTGAGAGAAGGGCAAGAGTGACAGAATTCCCTTATCCCTAGTGAACAGGGTGATTTCCTACAGGGAACTGGGATAAGACGGTGGATGTGTCTGACATGGGGCCCTCTCATATCATCAACATCAAAAAAGAGAAGAGGGAGACAGATGAAGAAACCAAACAGATACTGCGCATGCTGGAGAAGGATGACGTAGGTACTGGGAGGTGGGGTGAGGGGGCTCCTAGGGAGCCAGCAGAGGAAAAAGAGCTTACTGATGTCCTGGGACCCTGGTGAGCGGCAGGAACCTTGGTTAGAAAGGTTCTATAATCCAGGTACAAGTGCATTCAGGCTGTGTGACCCCAGCTCTTCTTTGGTAGTTCATTGATGACCCTGGGCTGAAAAACGACATGCGAAACATGCCTGTGCAGCTGCCCCTGGCACACTCAGGGTGGCTTTTTAAGGAAGAGAATGAAGAGCCAGATGTTAAGCCTTGCCTGGCTGGTCCCAAAGAAGAGGACATGGAGGTGGACACACCTGCTGTAAAAGGTATCCTGGGTTGGTTAACTTCTTTTCCCTGGCTGTCCCCAGGAAGGCCTCACAGGAGCTTCCAGGACTTCTGCTCTTGAGCAGTTCTTTTCCCATTCCAATTCAGAGGGTTCATGTATTGACACTGATCAGTGGGTGTGAACCTCATGTCACGTTTTGGAGAAGTCCCCTCTCGAATGTGCTGTTTTTTGCCCCTCTCCATAACCATTGTCTCCTTCCAGCTTCCTGGCTGAGTGACATTAGAGCATATGGGGGTGAAATGAGATGGCATAGAGGGAAACTGCTGATGTCCTTTCTTTTGTCTCATTCTGGACAGTAAAAGAGGAGCCACGAGATGAAGAGGAGGAGACCAAGATTAAGGCTCCTTTCAGAGTAGCCAGGAAGACTCTAGGCCTCTCTAAAGACGTGTCTGTGGCAGAGCTACTCAGGGAGCTGAGCCTTACCAAGGATGAGGAGCTGCTATTCCTCCAGCTGCCAGACACCCTCCCTGGCCAGCCACCCACTCAGGACATCAAGCCTGTCAAGACGGAGGTGCAGGGCGAGGATGGACAAATGGTGGTCATAAAACAGGAAAAAGACCGGGTATGCTCAGGAGTGAGTTCTGGGAAAATTCCAGAGCGGGGGCACCAGGAATGGAAGCTGACCTTTAGAGGGAAGCGAAGGTGGGCCACCCAAGCCAAAATGTGAGAATGATAGGCATTTGTTCTTAGCATCTGCAAGGGCTTTAGGTTGTTATACTTTCAACCCCAGATACATGTATGTGTGTGCTTTTTGTAAAGAATGATTTCAAAGCATCGATAAATGAGAAAATATAAACTCCCATGTACCATCACTCAGCTTCAGTTATCAATACAGTGTCTTTTTCATTTATTTGTTGTAGGTTTTGTTTTATAACCAGTGGCAGTCAGCCTCAGGAAAAGGCCTGCTTTGGGAAGCTTGATCTGACCTCTGATGCCTGGACCTGTCTTTGGGAGATGGAATAGGGTTCATTCACAAAAGGTGGAGTAATGAACTTCTTTCCCAGCTTCCATGCCTTGCTTCTCTCCACAGGAAGCCAGGCTGGCGGAGAATGCTTGTACCTTGGCTGACCTGACGGAGGGCCAGGTTGGCAAGCTACTCATCCGCAAGTCAGGGAAGGTGCAGCTCCTCCTGGGCAAGGTGACTCTGGATGTGACGATGGGAACCACTTGCTCTTTCCTGCAGGTATGAGGGCCATGGGGCCATGGAGCAGCTCTAGGTGAGGCTGGGCAGTGCTGAGGGAGGGAGGAGTTTTTTGAGCATATCACATGAGATTCACAGACTGAGGGTTGAGGCATGGGATGGTTCTCATCACTTGTCTCTGCCTGTTGCAGGAGCTGGTGTCTGTGGGCCTCGGAGACAGTAGGACAGGAGACATGACAGTCCTGGGACATGTGAAGCACAAACTTGTATGTTCCCCTGACTTTGAGTCCCTCTTGGATCATAAACACCGGTAAAATGAGCACATGGAGGAGGATAGTGACTGTGCCCACGGCTGCTGCCTGCTCCAGACGTTTTGTTCTCAAAACCGTGCGACCCAGAAGGGGCCTGTTTAGCCCACCCACTCCAGCGTTTCACAGCCATCCTCCCTAGTTTTCTTCCTACCGGGGCCCACACAGCTCCATCCCCCAGCAGCTGTGAATGGCACAGTGACCTTCCCACAGCATGGATATGGATGGCACATCTTGCTGCTGGGGACTTGTCCTGCTATTTATTTTTATATTTATGACTTAATCTCCTCAACTGACTGCATCCTTCCAAGGTGGAGGGGTCCATGGGAAAGTGTAGGCTCTTCTTGGGGGCCTGTGGGGCTACAGGGACAGGAAGTACAAGGGTTGCAGATTTGGCTTCTGCTCCTCCTTTCCTCCTGGGATGCAGGAAGGAGACAGAGTAGGGATGGAATCTGAGACTTAAGTGCTTCATTCCAGCTCCTTGATTCCAAGTTCTGTGTCCTTGGACAAACTACCTAACCTTTCTGAGCCTCATATTCCTCATCTGACAAAAATGGGGATAATACCTACCTCACAGGGTTGGTGTGAGGATCAAATGGAATATTGTGGATGAAAACTCCTTACACAAGGCCAGACATGTATGCCTGTAGGCACTCAATAAACCTTAGTTTCTCTTTCCTTTGCCTGCGTATTTTCAAACAAAATGGACATTACAGGAGTCTGAGAAGAAGTGACAAGAGCTGTTCACATCTCCACTCTTGTCCTTTCTTCTTTTTTTCTTTCCTTTCTTCCATTCATTTATTCATTTTTGTGGTGCTGGGGATAAACCTCAGGGCCTGTGCATTCTGGACAAGTGCACTGTCACTGAGTCATGTCCATAGTCCTCCCTTACTTTCTTTACATCCCATCCCAGCCTTCTCCTGATGCTCCAGATGTTCAGGTCTGCTTTTCTGTGCCTCATCGCCTGTTTACTCTTGAATGTTTCCTGAGTGAGCTACTAACTGCAGATATTGTTAAATATATCAGAGACCCTTTTAGCACTTTGCAAAGGCCTTTTGGTAATGTGGGTCCAAGACTCATACTCTGCACCCATACATTAAGTAGTCAGTACTGTTTTAGCTTCCATTAAACATTTCTCAAAAGAAACCTGTGAGCCAGGTGTGGTGGTACACACCTGTAATCCCAGCTACTCAAGAAGCTGAGGCAGGAGGATCACAAGTTTGAGAACAGCCTGTGCAATTTAGAAACTGTCTCAAAATAAAAATAAATTAAAAGGACTAGAGATGTAGCTCAGTGGTACAGCTCCCTAATACCAAAAATCAACCAAACTGGCTACTTGGAGTATCATCACCCCCCTAAGTCAAATAGTGCTAAGAAATAAACTCTTGGTAAGACAAAGGTTAGGAATCGAGGCTTGAGAGGTGACCTCCCACTTCAAAATCTCTGCTTCCTGTGCCATCACCAGATGTCAGCTTAGATCCCAGTTCCAACTGTCATGGTCTTGTGGAACTCCTGGGTCTGTTGTCTTGCTCTCTTGTCCGGGACATTCTGCAGGTATGCAGTGTCCCTGGAGCATTAACGTCTCTCCTTTCACCCCAGGAAGGACTGAAACATTTGCAGGTCAGAGCAAAGTGGCACAGCATTGTCAGGTGGCCACGGACTGAACACTGCTTGCTCATATCAATATGTTGCCTATGTAAGAGGGATGAACCCCAGGCCCAGTGAGGACTGTCTCTGCATGCCAGGTGGCCCCAGAGCTTTTGAATATGGCTTACTTTAGTCTCACTTTCCTTCTTTTCTGCTCCTGTTATTATTTATCCAGTATGGCTGGGGCTTTTCCTATAGAGCCCCTCAAGGTGTTCAGCCAGCAGCTGAGAGGTGTATTGAATATTTAGTGACCACATTGCCCTTTCTGGAGCTGAAAGCTTGTGTTAGTTCTGTTCAGTAGTGTTCAGGTCTTTTCTCATTATACAGGACTGGAGTAGAAAGGGATCCTTGGAAGTATGTGCCATGGAAGTCCTTTCCCATCTAAGCCTGAGCTTTGATTAGCTCTGTGTTCTAGCCCTTTGTTCTTTTCAATAGCTTCGGTGCTTCCTTTGGGTTTCTCTTCTAATCCTCTCTCTCTGTTTCTTGGCTCGCAAGTACCCTTCTGCTTTTTGGGGGGCTAAGGGCCCTGTGTCATTAGATGTTTGGTATTTTGCAGTCTTTAATTTTTTGATTCTTCCAAGAAAGCTTGAGGAAGAGCACATGCTGCTTCCATGTTCATTTCGCCATCTTGGATGTTTTGGGGAATGAAGCTTATGACTCTCAAAGTCCTTAGGGCCTGTCCCTGGATTCCTGATGCACACATTAGATCTCATCAATGAAAAGTACAGAGAAACTGGGAGCAGTGGTGCAAACCTATGATCCCAGCAACACTGGAGGCTGAGGCAGAAGGATCACAAGTTCAAGGCCAGCCTGGGCAATTTGGACAAAACCCTGTCTTAAAATAAAAAAAGAGTTAGGGATGTTCAGTGGTAGAGCACCTCTGGGTTCAATCCTCAGTGCTGGAAAAAAAGGGTAAAAATAAATGTGGAGAAAAAGGCAAGGCAAGTCTACTTTCTTGGCTGTCTCAAAAGCATACGTTCCTACCACCAAATATGTGCAAATAACAGGGAAAAAAGCCCAAAGTGAAATTCATGTATGGGTGCAAATGGATGCAAATTTATTACTACCTGCATCTGTGTATATACATTTTGTTAAAAACAGAAGGAGAGTGGTAGGCTTGTTCATTTCTTGGTAACTTTGAGAGTTAGTTGCAGTGTGGGCTTTAGAGTTAGGCTTGGATTTGGATCCAACTCTTATCAGTAACCCTGGGTAAAAAAAATCATTTATTCCTCCCTAAGCCCAGTTGTTTTTGTTTTTAGTTTTCCGTAAGAATGGGATAATGGTGTTTTCATAATGTTGATTTTAAATAAGAGTGAAGATGAAGTATATGACTTTATTGATGCCAGACACGCAAGTACCTATTAATAGGATGTGACCAGCACAAGTGACAGGAAATTGAACGGACAGAGATTAAGCAACAAGGATGTTTATCATGTAGCAAACAAATTCTGGATATAAGTGGTTTCAGAATTCAGTTGCAGCCAAAATGTCATATTTAATTGGATCCATTTGCTCTGCCATCCTCTGTGCTGCGAGGCTACCTCAGCCCTCAGCATTATTCATTAAAATGACAGTGTCTAAAACTGTATTAGTCTATTTTCTGTAGCTCCAATAAAATACCTGAGGCTGGGTACTTTATAAAGAAAGATTCATTTAGCTTGCAGTTTTGGAGATGCGAGAGCGTGGTGTCAACATCTGTTGCTTCTAGTGAGCTGCCTTTGGCTGTACTGCATCGTGGCAGATGGCATAATGGTGGTAGCATGCACAAGAGATGGCATCATGTGGCAAGATAGAAAGCCAGATAACAGCCTTCTTTTAAGAGAACTAACTCTATGAGACCAGATTAATGCCTTCCATGCCCCCAGTGATATAAGGATATTCCACTAGACCCCTTGTCTTAAAAGTTCCAACACCTCTTAATACCACCACCCTGGGAACCAAGTCTACTACATGAACTCTTGGAGGAAACCTCGTCCAAACCATAGCAGAAACCAAAGCAGTAAACAGTAGACAACAATGAAGGACCTTTGCCCTCATACTGCGCTTTAGTCAGCTTTTCCTTTGCTGTGACTAAAAGGCCTGACAAGAACAATATTAGGAGGAAAAGTTTATTTGGGGGCTCACAGTTTCAGAGGTCTTAGTCCATGGGAGGCCAGCTCCATTTCTCAGGGCTGAAGGTGAAGCTGAACATCATGGCAGAAGAGTGTAGCGGAAGGAAGCAGCTCAAGGCATCACATCATCAGACTGTGCTCAGCAGATACAAAATATGTACCCCAAAGACACACTCCCAATAACACCTCCTCTAGCCACACCCTCCCACCTTCAATTACCACTCAGTTAATCACTATCAGGATTAATTCATTAATTCACTGATTGGGTTAAGGTTCTCATAACCTAATCATTTCACCTCTCAGCTGTCACTCACATGAGTTTTTGGGGGACACCTTTTATCCAAGCCATAACACTCTGATATTACCAAGAAGGCATAGCCTTCAGAGGCCTCATAGATTTGCCCAAGTCTTTTTTAATAAGGTCGGCCATATACCTGCCCTGGAATCCGGCAAAGGGAAAAAGGTGGAATAGTTTATTCCCTAGGTATACTGTGGCCTGTGCGATGGGATTTTGTTGGAAGGAAAATCTGGAGTGGCAGGTAGCTGATTATAATAGTTACCACAATGTTTTAAAAAATATTGTAGCTGGCTTGCTTGGGATGCTGAGTCAGGAGGATACAAGTCCAAGGCCAGCTTCAGCAATTTAGCAAGACCCAGACCAAACAAAACAAAACAAAAAAAACCTGGGAATATAGCTCAGTGGTAAAGCGCCCCTGGGTTCAATCCCCAGTACCATACGCGCGCGCACACACAAATCATAGCAGAGCCTGTGGCACATGCTTGTAACCTCAGCTACTTGAGAGCCGAAGGCAGGAGGGTCACAAATTCAAGGCCAGCCTCAGTAACCTAGACCCTGTCTCAAAAAAATAAAAAGGGGTGGGGATATATATAGCTCAGTGGTGAAGTACCCCTGGCCTTGATTCTAGTACCACAAAAAATGAAAATAAATATTATAGTAAAATTATAAGATATATCTAGGTAGAATTTTAATGTTTATTTTATTCTGATAAATAGACTTTTTAGTCCATTTTCTTTGACTCCAAATTTTTGTATATTATATATGATACAAATTATATGCTGTATTATGTGTTCCATCTCAGTCAAAAATATGCAATTCTGGGGCTGGAGTGGTGGCTCAGTGGTTTCGGCGCTTGCCTGGCAAGCACAAGGACCAGGGTTCAAACCCCAGTACCACATTCACAACTAAGTGTTGGAGCAATGAAGGTCATGTGAATAACTAAATAAAGTTGTTTCTCTCTTTCTCTCTCACTGTCCCTCTCTCTTTAAAAAAAAAAATATGTAATTCTTCCATGTCACTGAGCATCATGTTTCAGATAATTGTGAGTTAAAAAAATAACTTCATTTAATCAGACCCACCGCATGGTCCAACCAATTGAACCCTCAACCCTAGGCTCTTAAAGGTAAAGAGGCTTATTTCTTAGGTATGGTACACAGAAGTTGAGTGCTGGGGCTGGAGTAGTGGCTCAGTGGTTTCGCGTTTGCCTGGCATGTGTGAGAACACACATTCAAACCCTAGCACCAAGTACACAGCAAAGTGTCTGAGCAGTGAAAGCCACATGAAATACTAAATTATAAAATTGATTTTCTCCCTCTCTCTCTGTGTTCCTCTCTCTTAAAAAAAAAATTCAGTGCTAACCTGAGCAACATAGTGAGACCCTGTCTCTTAAAATGTGTGTGTGTATGGAGTGCAGTGGTGAGGGTGGCAGGCATATGACAATAGGGAGGGCAGTCCTCATTGAGAAGGTCTGATCTGAGGAGGAAGCAGTAGCATCAGGAAGGAAGCCAGGAGCATGTTCTGGGCAGAGGGCAAGCTGTTTTGAAGTTGAAGGAGCGAGAGGTGGGCAGCAGGAGGGGAGTGCCTTTGGGCCACTGTAAGGACTTTGGCTTCATTTTTATTTTTATTTATTTTTAAAGAGAGGGAGAAAGAATCAAATTTATTTATTTTTCATCTGGTTTTTGTTTCTCTGATACCCAGTTTTATACATGGTTCTGGGATTTGAACTCGGGTCCTTGCACATGCCAAGCAAGTGCTCCAACCCCTGAGCCACCACTCTAGTCTCTTGGCTTCATTTTTAAATGGGAAGTCATGGCAAGCTCTCTTACTTTGGTTTCGCGGGAGTTTAGGGGCTGTGTTTAAACAAGGGCAGAGCAGGGCTACAGGTCGCAGGCCAATTCAGTCATCCAGACAGCAGATGGGAGATGGGAGTGGGTGAGTGGGTTGGATAAGAGTAGTGGATGGGAGTGAAGGGTAATGGTGGATGTGTAGGGAAGTAGTTTGATTCTGGATTCTAGATTAAGTTTTCTCTTTTCTTCTTTCTCCTTCCCCTCCTCCTCCTCCTCCTTCTCCTCCTCCTCCTCCTCCTTCCTTCCTTCCTTCCTTCTTCTTCTCCCTTCTCCTCCTTCTTCTCCTTCTCTTTCTCCTCCTCCTCCTTCTCCTTCTCCTCCTTCTCCTTCTCCTTCTCCTCCTTTTCCTCCTTCTCCTTCTCCTCCTCCTCCTCCTCCTCCCTTCTCCTTCTCCTTCTCCCTTCTCCTCCTTCTTCTCCTTCTTCTCTTTCTCCTCCTCCTCCTCCTCCTTCCTTCTCCTCCTTCTTCTCCTTCTCCTTCTCTTTCTCCTCCTCCTTCTTCTCCTCCTCCTTCTTCTCCTTCTTCGTTGTTGAACCCAGGGCATGTGCACATGCTAGGCAAGTGCCCTACCACTGAGCTACATCCCCAGCATTTTTTTTTTTTTGGTGAAACAGGGTCTCATTAAGTCTACCAGGCTGACCTCAAACTTGTTCTATACTAACAGCCTCCTGAGTTTCTGGAATTACAGGCATGAGCGATGGCCCCTGGATCTAGATACTTATTTTGAAGGTTGAGCCAGCATGATCTGATGATAGATTTTTTGTGGGTATGAGAGAAGAGCCAAGTTCACTCCAAAGCGTTGACAGTGGAAAATAGCCAAAATGGTAGGAAAATGGCCTTGATTTGATTTCCTTCCACTTTCCAATCTCAGTTGGTATAAACTAAGTCACATCCACATCCCTAGCACAAGAGATTTGGGGAAATGTTAGAATTTTGCTTTCTAGCCCCTGCAGTCCATGCTGATACCTTTTACAGCAAAGGGAGCCTGCAGGATGTAAGTACTGCCTACCATCTTCTCTGCAGTTGACACAGTGGTCCAAAGTTGGAATGTGAAGCTCTCTGTGGCCCTGTCAAGCTGTATTCCAAAAGAAAGCAGTCCCAAAAGCGTGATCAGTCACACTCAGGATGACTCTTAAACCTTTTCCACAATATTTTTCACAAGAATTCTTCTGGAAATGTCTCTTTGTTGTACAACTTGAATGGTTATATTAGAATCTGTCCTTGGGCTATAAAAATTTGCCCGAGCAATCAATCCTCTGTTTCTGAATATTTAAAAATTTCCAAATTTTCACCATTTTAAAAAAATGATGTGGTAAATAACCTTGTTAAATTATTGCTGACGTTGCCAATTATTTTCCTAGGGTTCTTTATTAAAAATAGCTTTACTGGGGCTGGAGCAGTGGCTCGGTGGTTACAGCACTTGCCTGGCATGTGCGAGTACGCAAGTTCAACCCCAGCACAACATACACAATGAAGTGTCTGAGGAATGAAAGTAACATGAAAAACTAAATAAAAATTGCTTCTCTTTTTCTCTCTTTCTCTGTCTCTCACTGTCCCCTGTTTCTTAAACAAAACAAACAAACAAAAAATAGCTCTACTAACCAGGAGTGGTGCTATGCACCACCCTGTAGTCCAGGGTACTCCAGAAACCAGAAGGATCACTTGAATCAAGTTCTAGACCAGCCTGTTGAGAAATACAGCAAGACCCTATCTCAAAACAAAGCAAAACAAAAATGAAACATCATTGCTGAGTCAAATTCTGTGACTTTTTAAAGGTTTTTGATAGGTTTTGCTCTCCAGAGCACATCTATTCACATGCTCATCAACAATGGATTTGTTCAGGGCATAGTGGTGCCCAAAGACATCTTCCTGCTTCTGGGCATCCTAAGTGACTTGTAAGGTCCAAGTTCAACCTCTTCCGAGGATGTCACAGAGAGGGTGCATTGCATCCCTGGTGGGAATGGTGTGGGAGTCAGAATAGGGCAAGGTCAAAATAAGGTCTTAAGAGGCTGGTAGGGCTTGAGTTCTAGGGGCTGAGAAAGTGAGGTTGAGTTAGATATAGGAACTGCTTCCAAATTGGGATTCCTCAAGTCACTTGTGGATCCTCTCAAAATGCACATGAGAATCTAGGCACAGTGGTGAATGCCTGTAATACCAGCATCTTGGTAGCCTTGGAGGATCATAAGCTGAAAGCCAGCCTCAGCAACTTAGCAAGGCCTGAAGCAACATTTTTTAAAAATTTTGTAATTTATTTATTTTATTATTTTATTTTTTTAGAGAGAGGGACAGTGAGAGAGAGAGACAGAGAAAGGGAGAAACAACTTTATTTAGTTTTTCACATGGCCTTAGTTGCGCTCTTAGTTGTGTATATGGTGCTGGGGTTTGAACCTGGGTCCTCGCACCTGCTAGGCAAGCGCAGGAACCGCTGAGCCACCGCTCCAGCCCCTATTTATTAATTTTAAAGAGAGAGAAGGAAAATGAAAGAAAGAAGCAGAATCAATTTCCAACACTTCCTTGTGTACGTAGTGCTGGGGCTGCAACTGGCATCTTTGCATATGCCAGGCAAGTGCCATAACTGCTGAGCCTAGCCCTAAGCAACTTAGTGAGATCCTGTCTCAAATAAAAAATGTTGAAAGGGCTAGGGATGTGGCTCAGTGGTTAAGCATCCCTGGGTTCAATCCCTGGCACCAGAAAACAAAACAAAACAAAACAATGCATTTGTAAACTTTTTTTTTTTCAAAGAGAATCTGGGGCTAGAGAGGTGGCTTGGTAGTTATGATGGCGCTTACCTGGCATGTGCAAGTACACAGATTCAAACCCCAGCACCATGTGCACAACTAAGTGGCAAAGCAATAAAAGCCATGTGAAAAACTCAATAAAAGCTGATTCTCTCTCCCTCTCTCTCTCTCTCTCACTGTCCTTCTCTCTTAAAAAAAAAGAAAAGAGAATCCATTTTATCTATTTTTTCATCTGCCTCTGCTTTACCAACACTTAATTGTATATATGGTACTGGGATCTGAACCTGGCTCCTTGTACATGCCAGATAAGCACTGTAACCACTGAACCACTACCCCAGCCCCTGTAAACTTAAATATGTAATCGATGTTCAATTTTTAAACTATATAAGTATTTTAAAAAGTGCTTGGTCGGAGACTTGTCCTGCGCTCACCTGACTACCTGATTTTGTGACTACCCAATCTCTGGTTGGTGGCCCCTTTCTTTATCAGAAGTGCTGGAGTGCTAAGGACACCCAGCTCTCCCTGGTGAGTTAGACTCTTCCAAAGTCAGCTGTGTTTTTTCCTAAACTTGTTTTGGGTAGTTACGTGTTTATTCTTGTAATTACATAATTTAAACAATTGTATAAACTAATAAAACATGAAGGCTAAAAGAAAGTTATTTCTGTCAGAAATATGGTAAGTACCTACTTTTAACTAATTATGTAAACTGATAAAATGTAAGTGCTAAAAGAAGGAGTTCTTAGTCCTATGGAAACTAAAGACTCAACAAACATGAGTTGCTAAAAAGTACTGCTAAGTTTAGGCAATATGAGTACAAAAATAGAAGGGACATCATGAACAGTGAGGTTGTTCTATACTCAGATTGCTTCACAAGATCTCTAAAGCTTTGACTTCTTAATGTACTTTTAGAGAAACCAAAATTGATGATCTTAGTGGGGCATTGTTAGTATATGTAGATTCCACTGAATGCCAATTCACAGGCCCTTTCCAGAGAAAGACTTGTCCCTGCACCACTGAATGTCCATTTTATGTGTATTAAGTTAAAATATGTAAGCTTGATATGTTTCTTTTATGCCAAAGTCTATTCAGTTTAGAAGATAGCATGGGACCCTCCTATGACCTCTGTAACCTCAGGTTCCAGTCTCCTCCTGGGTCATCCTACTCCAGTCTCCTGTCACTGCAGACAGGCTCCAGCGTTGTGGCTTTTGGATTCTTTTCTTCAAGGCCTAGAACTCACTTTCCCCAGGAATCTTGTTTCTTGAAGTCCTTCACTTCTCTCAGACTCCCTGACCAACTTCCATAAATCAGCAGACTCCCAACCCTGATGCTCCTTATGCCCCTTTTCCTGCTTTTTTTTTCTTTTCTCAATAGCATTTGCCACCATTTGACTGACTGTTTCCTTTTTTATCTGGTATTCCATCGTGAACACAAGCTGCAGAGTAGAGGTGGTTTATGCATGACTGTCCCCAGGGCTTCAAATACTTTCTGGCACATAACAGTCACCAAATAAATACTTATTAAAAGAATGCAGGCATGACTATTAATGTGTGAAGGTTGTGTGTGTTCCAGAATCTGTAACTAGGAGCTGGAGTGGTGGCTCAGCAGTATCATGCTTGCTTGGCATGTGTAAGGACCCAGGTTTCAACTCCAGCACCACAACACAAGTAAGTGTCAGAGCAATGAAAATCAGATGAAAAACTAATTAAAATTCTCTTTCTCTCTCTCTCTCTCTCTCTCAGTCCCTCTCTCTTTGAAAAAAAAGAATCTTTAACTGTATTTCTGCACAAATGTGCAAGTGAGAAAGTTGATATGATTGGAAATTCTCTTAGATTCCTCCTAGGGGAAGAATGCTTGTTACTCTCCAGGAGAAAAAAGGGTCAGGCTGAACTCGTGGGTAAGACTTTGAGCCAGTTCAATGAATGTACTATCTTCATGACTTCCCTTGGTGAGTGTACAATTGGCACTGGTATTTTATAGGAATATGTTATGTATGCTCACAGATGCCGAAGGGGGTTATACCAGTCAGGAATTGCTGCATATAGAGATGTGCTCGTATCTGTAGGACCCCACAGCCCTAATGACTCCTTGAGCTAAAAGTCCTTGGTTGTTTACTGATTGGAGTGTGTGTCCAAGGGAGGCAACCTCCACCTGGAAACGCCCCTTTTGGGGGTTTTGAATTTGTTGCTTCACTGATGTGGCTAAGAAGTATACTCCTTTTGAAAAGCAGCTCTCAGCTTGCTACTGTGTTCTCATCAAAACTGAACACCTGAGAAAGTGTGTCACAATACATTCCCACTGAAGCCTTGTGATGCCTGCCGTTTTGGGGTGGGGTAAGAGTCAATAGTTAGCAATGTGGGAAGGGCCCAATGAGCCTCTCCTGTCAGAAATGGTATATTCCAGGGCTCTGACTTGGCCATGTAGCATTTCAGATTAATGTGAAAAAAATGGTAGTTGTCCCTTTTGGGGAAGTTTATCCTCCGCTCCACAGCCCAAAACAAAGTCATCAGCTCAGTGAAGCTCCCAATTTGCAGAGGTCACCCTAAATGTCAGGTCTTGTTTCACTAATGTTTGGCTAAGCTGAAACTGGTAGCATCCACAGGCTTCTGTGGCTGTTTGGCATTGGCTCCAGCTGTGTGGAATTGAGAATGGATGTGATCACTCCACTGAGTTGGCAAGAACTAAAGCTTGATGAACCATGTTCTATTTTCACTGACTTAGGCTGTTGACAAAGGTGTAGCTGTTTGGTCTGCCACTTGGAAAACTATAGACTGCAGATTAAAGATTTCTCTCTTTAGAGTTATGAGCTATGTAAACAAATCACACTGCTGGTAGAGCCATGTGGGTCACTCATGCAGGTGCCCATGGAAAGGGCCCATTCTCTGATGGGATAAATGGAATCAAGGTGCAAGCTGTGTATGCACCTCCCAGATTGCTACCTCTGTTGCCTGGATCCATTGTACCAGGCATGGCAGCATGCCCACTACCACAGACTGGGCACCAAGTAAAGGACTCTGCATTCCAGATGCACAAGCTACCACTGTGTACCTGGCTTGTGACTCCTCATAAAATTTGAATCATTTGTCTCTTGGTGAGGGAAGCCACCCAAGTTCTGATCCCTCTTGAGTCTACTGGCTTACCAGTAGTGACACTCTTTTTAGGTTCCAGTGTTGCTGTCTTTGTTGATTCAGGCCACCCCACTATGGCCCTTGAAAATAACCTTTGTAATATTTTCAACTTTGTAGACATTTGCAGCCTAATAAAAATATACCTTTCATCACAGTGGATGCTCCAGCCACTCAAGGTAGTCAGTGGACCTTCCAGACTGTCCACCATACACAGATATTTGATATTGTTGAGCATTGAAGAGGCCTCCTCAAAACTTCCTTTCTTGTTTTTATTAAGGAGTTGAGTTATTGTACAATCATAAATGCATATAAACTAACAATATGATATGCATATGTTCTTAAACCAGAATTACCCCCATATCACCCTCACCAGAGTCTCTTGATTCTTCTATATTTTGCCCCTACAAGCGATGTAAATGCTTAGGTTGTGAATTTTCCAGAATTAAATTATTGCATAAGTATTATTTGGATTCTCTGGGGGGTAAAGAGTATGCTACATTGTTGATTGTCTCCCTAGACCCCTCCCTATCCTCCCTCCTCCCCTCCCACTACCTATCCTCCCCCATATCTATGGTTGCATAAATTATGTGTTGCTACGCCTTTGCTAGGTCTAATACATGGGTACTACATTTCATACAAGCCTGGATTTAGCTGCAACCTCCACAAATGAGAGAAAACATTCAACCCTTGACTCTCTGGGTTTGGCCAACTTCGCTCATCATGATTTCTTCCATTGCCATCCATTTACCTTCAAAGGCCGCAATATGGTTGTTCTAATTGCTGAGTAAAATTCAATTGTGTGTGGAATACACACACACACACACACACACACACACACACACATATACATATATATGTATATGTATCTCACCGTTTTGGGGTCCATTTATCCAGTGAGGGGCATCTGGGTTGGTTCCATAATTTAGCTATTATAAATTGAGCTGCTATGAACATAGATTTTGCTGTGTTGATGTAATGTACTGATTCTAACTCCTCTGGGAAAATACCCAGAAGAGGGATATAGCTGGATCATATGGTGGACCCACCCTTAATTTTTTGAGGATTCTCCACACTGCTTTCCAGAGCAGCTGTACCAGTCTGAAGTTCCACCAACAGTGTGCCAGTATTCCTGTCTCCCTGCAACTACTCCAGCATCTGTTATTGTTTATATTCTTCATCTTTGCCAATTTGACTGGAGTGAGGTAAAATCTTAATGTAGTTTTGATTTGCATTTCTCTGATTATTAGTGATTTAGAACACTTTCTCATGTATTTATTGTCTTGCTCAGTTTCCTATGTTGAGAAGTTTCTATTTAGCTCTTTGGCCCATTTATTGATTGGATTGTTTATGTTTTTGGCATTAAGTTTTTGAGTTTTTTTATAAATTTTGGATATTAGTCCCCTGTAGGAGGAATCACAGGCTATGATTATCTCCCATTCTATAGGTTGTCTCTTGATAATTCTGACCAATTCCTTGGCTGTGCAGAAGCTTTTTAGTTTAATGACATCCCACTCATTGAATTTTTACTTTAGTTTTTTCACTTTTGGAGTCTTGTTGTCCCCAAAACTTCTGAGTCTGCCTTTGCTGTGGTGTGAATGTCCCCTCCAAAATTCATGTTAAAATTTAATTCTCACTGTGATTGTATTGGGAGGTGGGACCTTTGAGAGGTGATAAGGGGGGGCTGGAGCAGTGGCTCAGTGCTCAGTGCTTGTCTCTCATGCTCAGGGATGTGGGTTTGTATCCCAGTACCACATACACAACAAAGTGTCTGAGCAGCAAAAGCGAAATGAAAAAACTAAATAAAAAATTGATTCTCTCTTTCCCTCTCTCTCCCTCTCATTGTCCCTCTCTCTTAAAAAAAAATGAGGTGATAAGATCATGAGGATGGAGCCTGTTTTCTCTTGCTCTTGCCCTCACTTGTCATGTTGGCCTCTGCCATGTTATACCCAGCAAGAAAACCCTCACCATATGCAGCCTTCAGTCTTGGACTTCTTGCCTCCACAACTGTGAGAAATAAATTTATTTTCTTTATAAATTGCCCAGTCTGTGGGACCCTTTTATTTATTTATTTATTTATTTATATTTTGCACTATTGGAAATTAAACCTAGGGCCTCTCACATACTAGGCAAGCACTTTACCACTGAACTACATCCCCAGCGCTTTGTGGTATTCTCTTATAGCAACAGAAATTAGATTAAGACATCTATTGCCCTTTTCTGGTCCATATATATAAGTAAATGTTTTAGTCTGTTTTCTGTGGCTATAATGATCTATCTGAGACTGGGTAATTCATAAAGAAAAGAGGTTTATTTTGGCTCACAGTTCCGAATGTCCACGAGCTTGGCACCAGAATTTGTTCAACTTCTAATGAGGGGCTCCTGGCAGAAAGTGGAAGCAGGTACATTCAGAAGAGGGGCACCTTTGTGAGAGAGATAAAGGGGAGGTTCCAGGCTTGCTTTATAACAGTCTGCCCTTGCAAAAATTAACCTATCTCATTGATAACTAACCTAGTCTCTTGAGAAAGGTGTTAATTCATTCATGAGAGAGGTGCTTCATGCCCTAATTACCTCCTAAAGGGCTTACCTCTCAGTACTGCCACACTGGGAATCAAATTTCAAATAAGATGTTTTTATTTTGTTTTTCTTTTTGTTTTTTGGTACAAGGATTAAACCCAGGGGCTCTTAATCACTGAGCCACATCCCCAGCCCTTTTTATATTTCATTTTGAGGCAGGATCTCACTAAGTTGCTTAGGACCTTGTTAAATTGCTGAGGCTGGCGTTGAACTTGGTCCTCCTTCCTTAGCCTCATAAACTGCTGGGATTATAGGCGTGCACCACCATGCCTGGCTACCACCATGCCCACCTTTAACCAAAGATTCGAGTAGGACAAACCATTTAAAAACCATAGCAGTATAATACACCTTGGTCACTAAATATGACTATTCTCAGAAAGGATCATTTCCTCTTACCCACTCTCTGGGTGCTAATCAGGATGAAAAGGTGAGATGGCGAGCTAGAGACCCAAGAGAGCCAAAGGTATGGTTCCAGGTTCCAGTTTAAGCTGGCTGAGAACCTGGAGAGCCAATTTGTATATTCAGTGCAGAGGCTGGCAGGCTGCAGACTCAGGACGAGTAGATGATTCAGTTTGAATCTGAAGGCAGGAAAAAGCTATTATTCCAGTTTGAAGGCCACCAGGCAAGAGGAGGAAGTCTCTCTTAATTGGAGAAGAGTGAGATCTTTTGGTCTATTCCTGCCTTCAACCGATTGGATGAGGCCCAATCACATTAGGGAAGGCAATCTGCCTTACTCAGCCTACCAACTTAAAGGTTAATCTTATTAAACACCCTCCCAGGGACACTCAGAATATTTGACCAAATATCTGGACATATTGTGATATCAAGTTGACACAAAATTAGACATCACGGTCATTATCTGTTTTACTTGCAATGGCCATTTTAGTGCTTATGAAATGATATTTTATTGTGGTTTTAATTTGCATTTCTGTAATGAATAATGACAATGTGCTTATTAACAATAGTATATTTTCTTTTGTGAAAGATCCATTGGTATTTTTTTGCCCATGTTTTTAAAATAGAGGGATAGTGAGAGAGAGAGAGGGGATCAATGTTATTTAGTTTTTCATCTGGTTTTTGTTGCTCCAACACTTAGTTGTGTAGGTGGTATTGGGGTTTGAATCCTGGTCCTCACTCATGCCAGACAAGGGCAATATTGCTGAGCCACTGTTCCAGTCCCTCTTTTGCCCATTTTAAATACTTTGATGTTTGTCTTATTATGAAGCCTGATATGTTTTTGTTTTTATAGAATACCTTTATTTTATTTATTTATTTTAATGGGGTGCTAAAGATCAAGCCCAGTACCTCACATGTGCTAGGCAAGCACTCTGCCACTGAGCTACAACCCCAGCCTGAGCCTGATATATTTTGTGATTTATGAACTCAGGTCTATTGACACTTTTATGTGGGAGCTTTGGGTGCCTGGCTAAGGGTACATTCCTCCTGGGAGAATTTATGTTTACCCCTGCCAGGAACCCAGACGTACCATAGACATAGGTACATTTAAATAAAATCCTACCTGTAGTTTCTAGGCCAAACAGGTAATGTGGTTTTCTACTCTTAATATTGCTGTGGCTTTAGTGGTCTTATTTTCTGAACAGCAACTAAAATCAATCAGAATGCATAGTCAGAATGGAAGAATATGTAAGGGAAAAGGGCCAGAGTATTTGAATTCATGACTGCCTAGGAAAATCCAGATTGTATATAGTTATAGGTCCTCTTCATCCTGAGTTTAAGATTCTAGCCGGGGTCAGGTGGACAGAATTTGGTGTTACAGATTTTTTTGAGTTAAAAAAGTGGTATCTGTAATTTAACTCAAAATACCTTGTCTTAGTATGATATATGTGTGCCATTGTCTTTTAACTGACAAATAACAATCACCTCCTGCCCTGCCCTCTCTCTTGGTAGTACCTGGTAGCTGCTGTTTTGTTTGCTCCATTTTCCCCCCAGCTTCTCCAACTTCTCACCTTTTGCTTTGCTGCCGTGATCTTCTCCCCAGGAGAAGATCCAGGAGACCCCCAGGAGAACCTGGAGGTGGCAGGTTCCTATTAGGAGAGCCCCTGGAGGCAGAGAGGATATGCTGGGGATAGCCCAGGTTGGACTCATGGCTGTGTAAAGATGCCACCGTCATTATTTGGGATTGTGTGGTAAGGACCCCTGGAGAAAGGAGAAAAAGTTGCAAGAAGGAGAAGGTGACAACATGGTGGATTTGTTAAACTTTCTGAGAGATGGCCAATGGGTTCCTTTTCTGGGGGTTGGGGGGTTCCTTATTATTCTCCTGGACTATGGAGCAAAGAGATCACATGTGTCATCTAACATGGCCAAAAGTTTATCTAGCATGGTTTCCAGGTCACCTATTCGCAACACAGCATCAGGGTCAAACTTCTTTAGATTCGTTTTCTCCGACAACCAGTCTGTCCTAGAGAATGTCCCTGCCTGCGTCTGAGACGTTGACCAACCCAGCTACAGTTAGCCATTCCTAGGAGCCCACATTAGCTTCACTGCCAGAGAATCCATAAAGTTGGAAGTGCTTGGCTACCTCCCTGTAGTCATCTGAGAGACTTAGGCTTTCTTCAGCCCCCAGACCCAAGGAACATCAAGTTCCCTGCCAACACCTCACAGCTGAGGAAATTCACCTCCATCACATTGAGGATTTTGTTTCCTTGAGGAATATACTTAATTCCAAGGTGTCTTTGTGGGTTACAGCAATGCTACTGCTGGATGCCGTGAAAAGCTCTGTGGCTTGAGGTGCTGCAGAGGCCCAGGCTGCTGCAGGTGCTGCTGTCTAATATGCCGTGGTGTCCTCGCACCCAGCGGGAGGGGACTAGGGAAAGTACTAATGGAGGACTCTACACCTAGAGGCAGGCAGAGAAGAAACATGGACATAATTTTTTCCATAAGTTCCATCGGGTGGTTATCTCTTTGCCCTAACAAGTTACCAAGTCATTCTGCCTTAGCACTTGTTCTCAAAATGGAGTAGATCAGGACAGCACAGCCTGAAATCTGCATTTCTATATGTTATACAATGACCCAGAGCAGGGCACAGCCTGCTCACAGCCTGCTCTCCACAGTTGATTAGCTTTTGAAAGATTCTAAACAAATGTCCATATTTCAAAAAGAGCTTCAACCTTATTATTATTTTTTTTTCATGGTGCTGGAAGTAGAACCTAGGCCCTAAGCAGGGTATATATGTGATCTAACACTGAGCTTAAACCCCAGCCCTACTTCTACCATCTTTAGCTCCAATCAACACCAAGATTATATGGATTTTCTTTGGAGAAATTAATAGCATTGATGATGTGTGGACTGCCTACAAACACTGTACAGAGGCAACCTACTCTTGCACCAATGCTGCATAGAAATCTAAGAAACCCAATCTGCACCCCTTCCTTATGTTGCTCTTGGTTTAGATTACAAAACAGATGTGTTCACAAAATCGTCTGAGGATTACTGTTGCCTTATATCTAGCAGAAGACTTGCTGAATCCTGCCCCTAAAATACTGTTTTATGTGTGATGAATTTATCTTTCATGCAGGGTTAAGTCAATGTTCATAAAAGGACTGGAAGTTGGGACTTCATCAAGGTTACAGAACAGTTTATATAACTTTCTTATTGCACTTGCTACTGAATGTTTGCATAAGCAATAGAATTCTATGTATATAATAACAGTGTAACAGTGTAAGTTAGGAAGGTTAAGGGGTAGAGGAATTTACAATGTTATAATAGTGTGTTAAACAAATAACTTGTACAGACAGTGAAAGGGCATCCTGCCAACTACATTCCTACCGTTCCTATCTTTCTTCTACAAATAATTTTCAGACTCTTGTTCTCATTTCAGATGGAAAGGAGATCCTTGAATGAAGGGTTAAAACAAGGTATAGAATATTTGCGGCCTTAAAGGGTAAGGTCAACAACCCTCCTCTAGTCTTATTCCATGCAGAGCTATTTGGAAGTCTCCACAACGTCTGCCAAAGCCTCCAGAAACTTGGCCCAATCACCTCCTAAAACCTAGGGGTTGAGATGGGACAAAGTTATTTGCCAGAATGATTGGGACAGTGGTAAGAAATGTTTTTTTGGGTGAAAATATGCTTAAATTGCAGAATTGGCCACTAATAATTTTCTATAGTTTGAAGAAGCTCTTCTCGGTGCATAGATTTATGCACCTATGATAGACAATATTTATTGGTGGTTATCCCCTTGTATTAAGTCTTTTACACGTATTATCTCCTTGCCATTTGTACCTTTCCGTAAACCCTATGGATGCCCACGGATTGAACCCAGAGCTTGTGCAAACTATGTGCTCTACCACTGGACTACATCCCTAGTACCAGGATCAAAGTTTTTCATTTATAACTATATCTCCACATCCACTAACTGGGAGAAATGGGGCAAGTCAATTTCAACAAGAGCCTGTAAGTTAAATCTGTCCACAGGAGTGACCCACGGAAAGTGAGCCAATATCTCAAAAACGTCACACATCTAAATACTTAGGCTACCCTCTGGGATGAACCTCCTTGCAGAGCGAAGGTGCTAGAAATGGAGCGCCTCTTTTGCAGTTGAGCCAATGAGATGGCTGGGTCTTGTGTGTGGCATGTCCTTTGGCCAATGAGCTCAGTCGTGCTCTTTGAGCACACCGCGTTGAGCACGTGGATTCTTCCGCGTGGCGGATGGGTTTGAGTGCGGTGTTCTTCAAGGCACAGTAGAGCCCAGAAAGGACTCAAGCCCAGGTGAGAGGTCGGGACTCAGGTGTGGAAGGCCTGGAGGGCTGAGGTCGCAGGTGTGGGCTGGGTGGGCCTTTGCTGGGCACGTGGTGGCAAGAGGGGCCATTCCACCCACCACCGACCCCCCCAGGAGACACGAGGTGTTGCGGCCTTGGGTGGGGCTGGGGCGGGAAGTCGTTATTTGAGGTCAGGTGGGTGGGAGGAGTGGGGGACAGCAAAAAGGGAAGAAAGGTGGCGGGAGGAGGGAGGACAGTCACAAGGGTTGAGTGGTTATGGTTGGCAGGAGTGGGCACACCCTTGCGAGCTGTTGGTTTGAGGAAGGGCCCTTTTCCGAGTGGAAAGAGGGTGGGATTTTCTCCTAGGGGCCTGGCTTCGGGTTAGGCCCCAGGCCTAGTGCCCCAGGCCTAGTGCCCCAGCTCGGAGCAGCGTTTGGAGCCGCAGGGAAGGTAAATCTGGCCTGGCTCCTCTCTCTGTTGAGCCTTTTAGTCAGCCAAGTGCTAAAGAATCCAGGAAATCCACCCTAACGGAGAGGGGATGGGAGGGTGGGGGCAAGTCAATAGAAGGGGTAATGGGGGTCTGGGAAGGGTGGAGAAAGAGGATTCCAGAAGTTCTGTGATTGGTGGGTGTTTCAGCACCTCAGTATGTGCCAGATAGGGAGGTGACTGTTCTGGACTTTGGGGAGGGGTTTGACAGGTACGGGCAAGGAATCCAGAATCACTGAAAAGGGGTTTTAGCAACAAAAGGAGAGAAACATTGTAATCTTTGAGAAAGGAGAGACAGCCGTCCTTTATAGTGTAAAACAGGGTGGATTGGCTTAAGTTCTTAAACTACCTGCATCTACACTATTGATTCAGGAGTTGGCCTTTCTTCCTATGCATGGCCTGATTTCTCTGGAGTTAATATTATGGGTAGATTGTCAAAAGTTAAGAAGCTTACTAAATTTTCGGTTAAGAAAGATTCTTCTGGCTGGGGATGTAGCTCAGTAGTGGTGTGTGTGGTAATCATGTCCAGAGTCCTGGGTTCTATCCCCAGCACTACAAAAACAACCAAAAAACCCAACAACAACATTAGGGACTAGGGGGTAGATGTGGACAATAAGAGGAACTGTTAGGGAGTTCTGAAATGTGTAGGTTATAAAGTGATTTTGAAGAAACCTTGTGGACCTTTGATTTTGGGGAATGGGGAGTGTGTGTTAAATGGAACCTGTGAGATCCAGCCAGCATTGTAGGTTCAGAGCAGAAAGGAGAGCTCTGTTCTGAAGACGTTGAAAGAAGCGTTTTATAGAAAGAATTGGATAAAGATTCAGAGAGACAAAGAAATCATGGAGATGAGTTTTTTGCAATTACACACTGGAAAAAAGAACTTTGGTAAAGGAGAGGGCAGAAATCCATAGATATTTATTAGCAGAATAATTTATGATATGGCCATGTTAACTATAATATTTATAAACCAAAATCATCCTCATATAAAAAACTGCACATTCTACTACAACAGGTGGTTCACTTATAGAACTGAATTATCTGAGAGGCTGTTTGGGTAGAAACTGCAAGTCTGAGAAGAGATTGGGCTTCTAAGGGGTTGTTAATATAGGGTGTTTAGAATTTTCCAGGCTCATATAGAAGCTTTCCAAATGAATGTTATAGAAAGCTGGTCACAACACTGATCTGACTTGAAGTATTTTTTTTTAATATTTTGTGAGTGTCTTGAAGGAAAAGGAAAACAACTGGAAATTTAATCTCTTTTTTTCCGATGCTGACAGGTAATCAACCATAACAGGTTCAACATCCGTGTCTTTGCAGACTTTCAATGGATCCTATCCGACCACCATTCAGGGGCCCTGCTCCTGTCCACCCATCTCAATGTGTTCGGATGCCAGGCCGTTGGCCACCAACTCCACGGCCTTTGGATTCAGCTCTGGGCAGGGCGGGGCCTGCAGGCAGAGGCCATATGTTTGGAAAACCAGAGGCATGCAGCACCCAGAGCCGGTCAACACAAAGGGTAAGACCTCTGGTTGCACAGGAATAACATACTGCTTAGCTGTGTGATCAGAGAAGGAATGGATTTCAGGGTGTTTAGGAACCTGGAAAGGCCATAAAATCAAGGGGTTCTTTGTTTTCAACAAATAATCGCATCTGCTGTGTATGAAATTCAGATCCTAGAGTTATGAGTCTAGAAAAAGTGCCTCATAATAAACATTAGATGGACTTTTACTCGTAAGGGCCTTAGGTAATCTTCTAGCTTTACTCTGTCCATTCATCCATCCACAGTTGGGAAGTTTAAAGGTTTAGCCCGTTGCCAGATATGGTGATACGTACTTATAATCCAGCTACTTGGAAAGCTAAGTCAAGAGGATCCCAAGTTTAAGGCCAGCCTGAACAACTTAGTGAGATCCTGTCTTAAAATAAAATGGGGCCTGAACAACTTAGTGAGATCCTGTCTTAAAATAAAATGGGTCGAGGAAGTAGCCTTATGGTAGAACGCTTGCCTATCATGGCCTATCATGGGTTCGGTCCCTGGTACTGGCTGACTGTATCTGTCTTCTGTTGCTTTTTGTAAGTTTCAGGTTTTCTTACTGGTTGGGCTCCACAGTATGGGCAGCAGTTTCTGCATCTGAGATAATAATTGTAGATTTGTTCCTTTTTAAAGCTGTTTGCTCAAATTTTAAAGAAAAAGAGGATCTTCATCTATTGCTACTGCTGTGTGAATACATGTGTGCATCCTTAATCTCTTAATTATATAGTGATTTTAAGAACAGTATTTGTCAATAATTAATATATATCAAAGATAAAAAGCACATAGAAAAGAACCTAATAGTGCAGTTATGATAATTTTTTTTTTTTTAAGAAAGAGGGGGCAGTGAGAGAGAGAGACAGAGAGAATTTTTATTTAGTTTTTCACGTGGCTTTCCTTGCTCTGAGATTTGGTTGTGTACGTGGGTGCTGGGGTTTGAATTTGCGTACTTGCGCATGCTGGGCAAGGCTGTCATCGCTGAGCCACCACTCCAGCCCCCAGTTATGATAATTTAAAGTTGGCAATGTCACTTTAATATTTGACATTAATTTAATGTACTATGATAATTATCTTGTATGTTTATTCATCTGAATTGTTCAAGTCTGTGGTGGCTTGTATTCATGTGGCAGATGTAATTCATGTAACTAGTAAACTTTCAAGACTGCAGGAAAACAATAGTAGTTTGGTTTTTTTTTTCTTTTTTTGAGAGAGAGATTCAGTCTTTATTTATTTTTCCATCTGTCTTTGTTTCTCAGACATTCAGTTGCGTATGTGGTGCTGGGGTTTGAACCCTAGTCCTCGCACATGCCAGGCAAGCACAGTAATCACTGAGCCACTGCTTCAACCCAACAGTAGTGGGGTTTTTTGTTCTGTTTTGTTTTTTTGGGTTTTTTTTTAAGAGAGAGGGAAAGTGAGAGAGAAAGAATCAATTTTATTTAGTTTTTTATCTGGTTTTTGTTGTTCCAGCACTTGGTTGTATATGTGGTGCTGAGGTTTGAACCCAGGTCCTCACGCATGCCAGCATGCCAGGCAAGTGTAATACTGCTGAGCCACTGCTCCAGCCCCCAACAATAGTAGTTTTTGCTAGATGATATTAAGAAAATTTCTGGGGCTGGAGCGGTGGCACTTGTCTGAAATGCACGAGTATGTGGATTTGAACCCCAGCACCACATAGACAGTGAAGTTTCAGAACAATGAAAGCCACATGAAAACGAAATAAAATTGGTTCTCTCTCCCCACCTTGTCTCTCTTTAAAAGAACAAAAAAAAAAAAAAAGAAAAGAAAAAGAAAAAGTTTGATACCGTTAAGTGATCTACCCTTTCTGAAAGTTTATTAACCAGTGTACTTGTTCCCTCTTATCACATAAGGAGTAAACTAGAAAAATGGAAAAGGTAATCCTTGTCTCTTGGCATTTTGTTCTACTATGGATCAAATCATGGAATTACCCTCCCCAGGAGTAGAGATTGAATCCAAGAATACTCTTCCACTGAGCCATATCCCCAGGGCCTTGGTAAGTTGCCCAGGCTGGCAGCTTAACAATTCTTTTGCTTCAGCCTCCTGGGTAGCTGAGATTACAAGACTGCCCCATTGCACCCTGCTAGATTGTGAATTTTTTTTTTTTTTTAAGAGAGGGGAACAGAGAGAGAGAGAGAGAGAGAGAATTTTATTTAGTTTTTCATGTGGCTTTCATTGCTCTAACACTTCATTGTGTACGTGGTGCTGGGGTTTGAACTCACATATTTGCGCATGCCAAGCAAGTGCTGTAACTGCTGCGCCACTGCTCCAGCCCCTAGATTATGATTTTTTAATCCAACAATTTATGCTTGAAACTCTAATGTGCTGTTGTTGATAAAAATGTTTGTCTTTTTTTTCTTTTTCCTCCCCTGGGGATGGAATCCTGGACATGCTAGGCTCTACCACTGAACTATACCCCCAGCCTGAAAAAAATTTTTATAAAATATTTTTGTCTGTTACTCTTAAAATATTAATAGGATTTGGAGAAAGTGATTTTTCTTAATTACCAAGACTTCAAGAAGCCATTGTTTCTGGGGTTGTAAACTACATTTCACAGTAACTTTACTTTTCAACTTTCCCCAGGAGTCTGTGGGTTTGGTGTCCATGTTCCGAGGCATGGGCCTTGAGACAATGTCCCGGACCCCTCTGAAACGGGAAGCGCCTCCTTTAGGTAAGTGGAAAGCTCGCTTGAGAAGCTGTGACTGTGTGTGTGATTACTTGGTGCTTAAATGTGTACAGTTTACCCTCAGAAAAATAACTGCACTTTGAAACACTCGGCTCACAGTCACAGCTGGGTTTGGTTCTTCCACTTAGGCAGAGGCATTTTAGGTCGAGGCTTGTCTGCCAACATGGCACGTAAGGACAAAGAAGAGCCCCGTTCCACTTTTCCTGACCCTTCAGTGTTGGCCGCTGGGGATAGCAAGCTGGCAGAGGCCTCTGTTGGTTGGAATAGGTGGGTAACTTCTCACATAATCCTTGGGTTTGGGGTGGGGAGGGAGCATGTGATCTTGGGAACAAGCATTTCTGAGGTGGACATCTTCCAGATCGGCCAGGCATGGGAAATGATGAGTGGTTCTCCACTGGGTTGTTCACATCTTCTCTTACCCCTTGATAAGCTGCCCTGATTGGAGAGGTCCTTTTATCTGGGTGAATCACACTGTTCTCTGTTCTGCTCTGGAGCTGGCTCTCAGAGGATTATCAGTAGCCATTGGTGAGTTATGATGTCATGATTTTGAGAGAATCCTGAAGTTATGCCAGGGCCTCTTGGCTCACTCCTCCTGGAAGAGAATGATCTAGATGAAGTGCAGCTAGAAGCATGACCCGGAAGTTGTGATTTGCCTCCCTTTTCACTGTTGCAGAGTGCTTGGAAGAGGGAGTTTGGATTCCTCCTTGTTGCCATTGGGAAGAGCAGCTGGTGGCATAGGCAGAGGAATGGACAAGCCTCCCAGTGCGTTCAGCCTGGCCTCTCGAGACCCTCCTCGGCTGTCACCACCCCCGCCTTTGCCCCAGTCCTCATTGCACTCTCCAGACAGCCCTCCTGTCCTGACTGCAGAACACAAGGAAAAGTAAGTCAGGAGCATAGCCCTGGCAACAGAGGGACGTCTGAGGAGGAGGTGCCTCCTGATCTCTGCCTTTGGGCTGTACCACTCTTCTGTTGTGTTCAAAGCCGTCCTTGGGTGGCAGGGTGTTTTATTTTTATTTTTTTATTTTTTTGCCACTGGGGGGATTGTTGCCAAAAAGGACAATTCCTGATGCAGTTCAGTGAGTTTAACAGTCAATATATACAGTAGTCTGTACTGGAAAGTGGACTCAGAGCCTGTCATTTCCCTCCCATTTCAGAGTTCTTCGTTATGTTGAAGATAAGGAAACAGTTTAGGAGAAATATTCTAGCACTTCCTCACTTTATATAGAACCAATTCTTTGTTCCTGGTTAGCTGGCCTCATTTGTTCCAGTACTATTAGACGTTGCTAAGGCTTTATCTCCTAGCCGTTAGAACTTGCTTTTGTACATTTTAGTGTTTGGTTTGTGCATCTGTTAAGAGAAGTTTTGGGTTTGGGGTTTGTTTGGTTTTTTGTTTTGTTTTGTTTTGTTTTGTTTCTTTTTGAGAGAGAGAGGGAGAGAGAAAGAGAGAATTGATTTTATTTATTTTTCCATCTGCCTTTGTATCTTCATCACTTCGTTGGGTATGTATGTGGTGCTTCAAATCCGGGTCCTCATGCATGCCAGGCAAGCACTCCAGCTGCTGAGCCACCACTCCAGCACTGTTAAGAGAAGTTTTAAAAAAAGATTACTTCCCCAGCTTTGTTGTTGTTGGTGGTCAAGGTGGTTGGTTGGTTTTTGGTATATGTGCTTGCTTTTTTAAATTTTTTATTTTGATGTTGCCTCAGGCTGGTCTCAAACTTCTGAGCTCAAGCGAGTCACCCACCTTAGCCCCCGAGAGTCGTATAAACCATTCTGCTGGCTGCATACCTTTGTTTTGTTTTGTATTCCAGAGAACTTTTTGTAAAGCAAGGATCAAAAGGAACACCTCAATCTTTGGGACTCAATCTCATCAAAATACAGTGTCATAATGAAGCAGTTTATCAATATCATGTGACTTTCAGGTATTTACAGCTTTTATTCCCTCTATTGCTCACTTCCTAGAGGTCAGGAATGATGTAGTTTCACGGGAATACCGAGTGCTGTTCTTTATAATTCTTTTTTCATATTTTCTTTGGTGCATTCTTACTGTGCCTAATGGTGGGATTCACTGTCCCATATTTGTGTATGCACATGACTTTACAGTAGGTATTCTGTATAATTCTTGGTGAGCCTCTGCATGCAGTGATGCCTGTAGTTAGAACCTGGCAGGAAGTTTAAGGTTAATATTTTTGTATATATGTTTGTAAGCTATATTACCCATTCAGATTTTAACTCAAGAGGTGCAGGTTTATGTATGAAGCTGGGGTGGATTTAATGTGAAGTGAATAAAGCTTAAGTTTGGCGTCTTTTGCTTGGCGTGGGTTCCTTCCATGATCTTTTGACTTATTTTGTGTGTGTAGTTTGTTCTCCTTGTCTTAAATGCACCCCGCCACAATGGTATAAGATCTGCATCCCACAAAACCTGGATCCTCCTCCGCTTGTGTCATCATAGCCAACATGTGATGCCTGACTAGTGACAGTCTAGGGTAAAATTTGAGGGTGAGAAAGTAAAGGAAAAGAATTTTATATATCAGTAATGTTAGGGTTTATTATCCTTTTTAAAAATTAAGAATTTATATTAGATTGATTATTTTTGTAAGATCCTAGGGGAGCGAGCCATTAACTGGAGGTTATTAGCAGGAATTGTGAAAATGAGTCAGTGTTTTGAAATACCTGTGGAGAAAATGAGAAGCTTTTTTCAATTGATAGTTATTTTTGGTTTTTGGTTATAATATGATGTTTTGATATATGTATACATTGTAGAAAGATTAAGTCAAGCTCAAAGATTAAATCACCTCATCTTTTTTTTTTTTTTTTTTTTGGTGGGGAGAACATTCAAGATCTTTTGGCAGTTTTGAAATATACAACACATTATTAACAACTGTGGTCACCACGTTGTGTAATAGACCATTAAAACTATTCCTTTCATTTCCCTGAAGTTTTGTACCCTTTGACCAATGTCTCTTTTCCCCTCCCTCACTGCCCTCTGCCAGCATCTGGTAATCACAATTCAACTTTCTGTATGAGTTTGACTTTTTAGATTCCACTTATAAGTGAGATCATAGAGTATTTGTTTTTCTGTGTGTGGCTTACTTCACTTGGCATAATGTTTTGTAGGTTCATCCACATTATCACAAATGTTGGAATTTCTTTCTTTTATAAAGGCAGTATAATATAGTATTCATGTGTGTGTGTGTGTGTGTGTGTGTGTGAGGTACAGACCACATTTTCTTTACCCATTCATCCTCTAATGGATGTGTCCTGTCTGTTGTGAATAATGGTGAAACAAATACAGGAGTGATTTGTACTGGTTTTTGTTCTTTTGTATATATGTTAATAAGTGGGATTGCTGGTTCAAACAGGGATTCTGTTTTTAGTTTTTTTAAACAACCTCCCTATTTATTCCCAAAATCGCTATACTAGAGAGTCTAAATTTTTGAAGGGCAGCTACAAGTGGAAGAATTGGAGGAAAACAAAAGAAACAGTTAAGGGGAAAATATCCTGAAGAAAGGTTATGAAGACGAAGAAGGATCCATTTGAATGAACAGGAGGTGGTTGACTTTGGTCACAGGAAAGAAGGTTGCTGGATTTGCTTTTAAGGGGGCCCTTGTTTATTTTCTAATACCTCTGTTTGAGTTACAGAGGAAAAAATCTAAAAGATCAAATGGACCAGGGAGAGCATAGGCCATGAGAAATAGCCAGTGATCAGCACTCACTTTAAAAGCTTTAAGAGAGGAGCTCTTGGCTCCCTTCCCCACCTGAGGGAAGTCTGCCCTGTTCTCTCTCTTCTTAAATAAACTCTGTTTACTCTGCTTAAAAAAAGCTTTAAGAGAAAGAGAAAGATAATTCACAAGGGTAACAGACAGGGTGGCTTCAACAGAAATAACCCAGCAGGAACAGGGAAGGAGCCTGGAAAGGGAACTGAAGCAAGCAGGCCTGCTGAGGAAGTACAGGGAAGAGACTTTCTGAGACTGGCTTGACAGATGTTTGGGAAACAGAAATAAAGTGGATTTTGAGTTCTGTCTCAGGCCCTGCAACATGGAGTGGGCTTTGCATTGTAGATTTGGACCTGCTCATAGGATCTGAAGCAGGTCCAAGGAGACAAACTTACATCATGTGTTCAGAAGATAGCTCTCTGTGTGTGCAGGTGGATCTTCTAGAGTCTGACGTGCTCCAGAATCTGAAACCCTTTTTATCACTAATTTGACACCAGTAGTGAAAAACTGCACACACATTGAAACTTTGTTTTGTGCCCAAAGTTATTTAAAATATTGTATAAAATGACTGTATATATCAAACAAAGGAATTCTGTGTTTAGACTTGGGTCCCTTCTCCAAGAGATTTCATTATGCATATGCAAATATTCCCAAATCCCAAGCATTTTTGGTCTTAAACCTTTCAGATAAAGGTATATAAATGTAATGTTAGCATGCGACTTTTTAATTTTGGGGACAACTATATTGGATTACCACTTAATTATTTTTTAGTCTTTCTTCAAGTACTTGAATACTTACCCTTGATCCTTTTTGACCAAGTGTTTGTTCAAACTTTGTAGAGTAAGTCTGTGTATTACTGTGATATAAAGGGAAAATCATTGTACAAAGTAGCTGCTGGCATTTTTCAAAATTGTAGTATTTGTGACAATTAAGCAAAATGTTGAAATTGCCCTAAGTGAAAAATGGCTAGAGTAAAATCCTGTTTTTTAAAAACACTTTTAAGGGTTGGAGCAGTGGCTCAGTGGTTGGAGCACTTGCCTGGTGTGCATAAGGATCCAGGTTCAAACCCTAGCACCACAAACATAACTGAGTGTTAGGGAAACAAAGGCCAGATGAAAAATAAATAAAATTGATTCATATTCTCTCCCTTACTGTCTCACACTCTCCCTCTCTCTCTTAAAAAAAAAAGAAAAAAAAGAAAGAAAGCTTTTAAGGGGCTGGAGAAATGGCTCTGTATAGAGCGTTTGCTTGACATTGTGTGAAGACCCAGGTTGGAACTCTAGCAACACATACACAACTAAGTGTCATAAAAACAACCAAAAAAGATGAAAAATAAGTAAAATTGTTTCTCTCTCTCTTTCTGATTTTCTATTTTAAAAAATACATTTAAGAGAAGTATATATCTCTAAGGACTTAAATTAGCAAACCACAGTTGGTCCAAAGGTCATACCTGGCCCACAGACTATTTTTGTAATAAAGTTTTATTGGCACGTAGGTACACATTAGTTTACATACATCTATGGCAGATTCTTAAAGCAGAGTCACAAGATTGTATGACCCACAAAGCCTAAAATATTTACAGTCTGGTTCTTCACAAAGAAAGGTTTTTGATCCCCTGGTATAAAGTCCTCTGGTTATTTACACTGACATGTTATGGCACTTGTATTAGGGGGTTGGAATTATGGGTTGTTTTTCTTTTTTTTTCTTGTATTTTCCAGTGTTTCTGTGATGAGCAGGTGTCTTTGAGTCCATTGTAGTTTTAAAACACAGTTGTATTTTATTAATGAAACCACTAGATGGAGCAGTTACAAATGCTACTTCTCTAACATCCCTTACATCCCTTACCTATTGCTCAGCTGTAGTGAATATTGCTGTATGAGCCAAATTGAAATAAAATTCTCTTTATTACTTTCCAGCCCAAACGTGGAGTGCAAAAGCATGAGGTTTGGCATGTTGAAGGACCATCAAGCTGTCACTGGAAATGTTACTGCTTTTGATGGATCTATTCTCTATCTGCCTATTAAGCTTCAACAAGTGAGACCCAAGGGGAAATGTACTTTGGATGAAACCTAAGAGTGTGCTGGTGTTTTGAGTGGTGGGAAATCACAGACATATTGAACATTTGAGTTGAACCTTCTTTTTTTAAGGGGAAGGCAGATGTCTGCAGAGCAAAAAAAATTCTTTGGTTTTAGTTCTGAAAAAAGTACCTTCTCACATAAGAGACCTTTGACCTCTGTGATAAAGAATGACTTAAAAGTTCAACTTCAAACTTTATTTGGTTTCTCTTACCAAATAATTTTTTAAATCCTCATTGTCATGCTGTGTTTTTGCTATTGTGGGCAGCAAAATGAGAGGGAAAGTAGAAAACACTTTTTTTTTTTTTTAAGAGAGAGGGAGAGAGTGAAAGAGAGAAAGAATCAATTTTATTTATTTTTTCATCTGGCTTTGATTTCTCTGACATTTAGTTGTGTATGTGGTGCTGGGGTTTGAACCTGGTTTCTTGAGCATGCCAGGCAAGCACTCCAACCGCTGAGCCACTGCTCTAGTTCCTAGAAAACACTTCAAGATATTTTGGTGTTCTCTAGAACACAGTTGGATTAGATCAGGTCTTGGTAGTTTGTCATTTATTTTTTACTTGTGTATATATTTATTTGTTAGGTTCTTGAGTTAAAAAGTCAAAGGAAGACTGATGATGCCGAGATCAGCATTAAGATTCAGTTGACAAAGATCTTGGAGCCCTGTTCTGATCTGTGCATTCCATTCTACAACGTTGTTTTCCGGCGGTGAGAAATAGCTGCAGTATTACTTTGCTTTAATTTCAGTCTCGTATTTGCAATAATGGTCTTCAGGAAACTTGGATAGCAGTATCTATAGTGTATATTTCTATAAATGGATTTGGGAGCATTTAGTAAATGAATGATCTTTTTTATGCGGTTGTCTTTATTAAATACCTTTATTTTATTTATTTATTTTTATGTGGTGCTTAAGATCAAACCAGTGCCTCACATGTGCTAGGCAAGCATCTGCCACTGAGCTACAAGCCCTGCCCCTAAATGGATGACCTTGATGCTAGCTTAAAAATTATCTCACAAGTGATAGACCATATTTGGGTAAATTAAATTGGGGATGATAACTGGATTGGGGGATGGGTACCTTTGGACTAGTTTAAGAACTTTTCTTTTTTTTAAAGATTGAGGGACAGTGAGAAAGAGGAGAGAGGCAGAGAGAAACAATTTTTATTTAGTTTTTCCTGTGGCCTTCATTGTTCTGACAGTTTGCTGTGTACGTGGTTCTGGGGTTTGAACCTGCATACTCACACATGCCAGGCAAGTGCTGCAACTGCTCCAGCCCCAGCTTAAGAACTTTCAAAGCATATGCTTATATTATATATTTAATCTGTTTTTAGTGAGGGGTTACTCAAAGAGGTGCAAAAATATTTGTTGGGAGAAATTTTTCTTGCTCCTTGAATTTCAGGATTACAGGCAGCTCATAATTGTTTAATTTATTTTGAGACTCTGTAATTTTCTTATAACTGTTATTCCGAAACCGCCTCGTATTTAATGAAATAGAACTTGAACAGACATAATTCTGTTGCCATATTTGTTATTCATACACTTGGAAAGTGGCTCTTACGTAGTATTTATTTAACAGTAACAAGTAATGTCGATTGAGACTGGGTAATAACTAGTGAGTATGGAAGGTTGCCAGCAGTTGCACATACTCCAAGGTAGATGATTTGATAATCTTTATTTTTCTTTTAATAAGATTGTTGTTAATGTAAAAGCTGTATTGCACAAACACAAACATTTCTGACCCTTTTAAGTTTCAAAAGGAAACCACAGCTAAGGGTAGTAGAGCTTAATTTTCCTCCTCCTTCTCTTCTTTCTCCTCCTCATCTTTCTCCTTTTTCTTTTTTTTCCCTTAAAGAGAGAGAGGCAGTGAGAGAGAGAGAGAGATAAAGAAAAATGAATTTTATTTAGTTTTTCATGTGGCTTTTGTTGCTTGGACTTTTTGTTGTGTATGTGGTGCTGGAATTCGAACCCACATTGCACATGTGGGGCAAGCCCTGTAACCGCTGAGCCACCGCTTCAGCCCAATTTTATTATTCTTCTATTAGGAAATCCATTCTAGGTCTGGGGATGTAGCTCAGTGGTAGAGCACTTGCCTAGCCTGTGTGAGGCCCTGAGTTCCACTCCTAGCACTACAAAAAAAAAAAGATGAGAGAGAGAGAGAGAGAGAGAGAGAAGAAAGCTCATTCCTGTTCTATATTTCAGGGTAATGAAACTTTTAGATATGAAGCTCGTGGGGAGAAACTTCTATGACCCTACAAGTGCTATGGTACTGCAACAGCACAGGTTGGTAGTTTTCTCCCTATTTTTTTTACTTTTGAATGTATTGGAAAGAAAAGTTTCATTGTGATTATCATACTAAGAACAAAAATTTAACTGTTCTATGGTAGTGAATATAATTGGCTAAACTTTTTTTTAGCTTGGATTTTTAGTAAACATTCAGTAATGTTGATTTAATTTAGTTTGCTTCCTAGAGCTTTCCCACTGTTACCAGGAAAGGACAGTAAGAACTCAAAGTGTTATTTCACATGGGGGCATGGAAGTGACTGTGTTCCTTTAGGACTCTAGGGTAAAGGCCACCTCTCTCTTCAGATTGCAGATCTGGCCTGGCTATGCAGCTAGCATCCGCAGGACAGATGGAGGCCTCTTCCTGCTAGCAGATGTCTCCCATAAGGTCATTCGAAACGACTCTGTGCTGGATGTCATGTAAGTGAGTGGTGGAGTCTCCCTGTAACATGCTGATGATTTTCTGAAAGGTTGAGTAATAGCTGGTGGTAAAATAGCTTAGCTGCTGTTCTGTGTGGATTTTTAATTGCAGAATTGATTAAGAACCGAATGGATGGGCCCTTGTCCCTAAGTCCTGCCAAGATGAGCATCTGAACAGATATCTGCGCTTTGAGGGATCGCATTTCTTGGGTGGTTTAACTCACATTAGATCTAGCTTTGAGCCTCTGTTCTCCAGGATTATGGGAAGTCCTGTGTCAGGCATCACCCCATTATACGACCATGCCTTGTGGGATGTATGTGGCCGTGGCTCGTGGTGCAGCTGCAGCATCCAGGAACTCAAAGCCAGAGCATGTCTATGGCTGTTTGGGACCCCTGCAACCGATGTGCCACCTTCACCCCTAAGCCTTTGTGTTCTTAGGGATCCCTGGAAATCACAAAAGGCCAGTTATTTTCTGGAGGTCAGAGGAGCTGGGTCTTTAGAAATGGGGCAGCTTTTCCCTCCATCACCTGGACATGGTTGCATACCATATAGTGAGTCAACTACACTTTACCAAATAAGGTTAAATGTCATGTGTCACTATTAAGTTGTCAGAAATTAATTAGATAGCCTGTCCTCATAGTACTCAGCACCATCTTAGAATGTCCAGTAAATCCTGATGGGCTTCATTTTGACTGATTGCTCTCCAGTGGGGTGGGCCACCTGTTGTGGAAGTCCCTCCTGTTCTCATCCTGACTGCTTCCATGGTCGTCCCTTGCCTTCATGCACAGTGTAACGTAGTATTTTCCTGAAGAAGGGTGTATGGGAGGGAATGATTTTAAGAACTTATAGGTTTGTTAATGTCTTCAGTGTGCCTTAGTTAGGTCCAGTGAGAAGTCCTAGGTGGGAGGTAGTTTCCCTCAGAATTGTGAATGTGTTCCTCCAGTGTCTTTAGTTTAGATTTGATGTTGAGAGATCTAGAGAAATTTAGATGCCTGATCCCAGACTCACCCCTGGCCCTTTGGCAGCATCAGAAGTTTTCTTTATCTGTCTCCTGAAAGGCAGTCTGCTGTGCTGTATTCTTTTCTGCACATTTTAGGATTGTATCTGGGATGATTCTTTCTGTCTTAAGGAATCCCTATTGTATGTCATTTAGTGTGGAATCTGCTAGTAACAAATTCTTTCAAATTTTATCTAAAAATTGTCTTTACCTTTCCTTTAAATTAGAATTCTGGATTTGGCAGATATTTTCTTTCAACAATTTGAAAATATTCCATTATCTTCTGGCTTACGTTGTTTCTATTAACAGATCAACTGCCAGTGTTACTGCTGTCTTTTAAACTGCTTATCATCATCTTTGACTTTCAGAAGTTTTATTGTAACATATCTAATTATGGTTTTGGTTAAAGACAAAATCATGACACTTGTTGAAAAAGGTTAAGGCAACCTGGCATGGTGGCACTTGCCTGTAATCTCAGTGACTTGATAGGCTGAAGCAGGAGGGTCACCAGTTGACAAGTTTAAGGTCAGCCTCAGCAGCTTAGTGAGACCCTGTCTCAAAATTTAAAAAGGTGGGTGGGCTGTAGATGTAGCTCAGTGTAGAGTGCCCTGGGGTACCACCCACAGGACCACCAAAAGAAGTTAAGGCAGATTTTGTGCAGGGACCATGAAGCAGAGGGATTTTTCCTTAGAGGAGAAAGACTGGGTTCCTCTCCAAATACAGCAAGGAGCAGTGTGGGTGTCAGTAGATGGAAAACATCAGGGGTTAGGGAGATTCTGGCTTTACTAGTAGACCTAACAGGATTCTTGCTTCAGGCTGGCCCTGGGGGGATCAGATATCATCCTGATTACATATCAAGGGTGGGGATTCTGGCTAAACCAACTTGGTAGGATTCTTGCTAAAAGTGAACAATGCAATAATGAAAATAGAAGCCCAAAAGTTAGAGCCTGGTTACGCAGAGAATTCAGAAGAGCCTGAGGTAGACTTTGGTAAAAGAGGGAATGTTTGTACTTTTCTAGTGTTAGTGCTACCTGGCCCTAGTGCAGTCCTCTTCCCTTGAGCGAGAGCTGGACTTACTGACATAGCTCTAATGCATAGAATATGGTGGGAATGATGTGATGTTACTCCTCTACTCCCAGTGTTACGGATTGAACCCAAAATCTCATACATGCTAGGAAAACACTGAGTTATGCCCCCAACTTTTTTATTTTATTTTGAGACAGAATATTGCTGAACTTCTGAGGCCAGCCTCAAACTTGTCATCTTCCTACCTCAACCTCCCAAATACCTGGGACTACAAGTGAGCACCACCATTCCTGGCTGAGGGGGTGCCATTTCTGAGAGTAGGTTATGGAAAGAGTATGTCTTCTGCTTGGGTGGTCGCTCTCACTGTCTCGTAGGCACTCAGCTTGGGGACAGCCAGCTGTTGTGCTCTGGGCAGCTTTGTGGAGTAGTCCAAGCAAGTGAACTTGGAAGCATATCCTACTCCATTTAAGCCCTGAGACTTGAAACCTTGCCTCCTACCTTTTGGGAACCTGAGAAACTCAGCTGAACCACATTCAAATTCCTGACCCATAGAAACTGTGAGATAATAAATTCATAAATGTATAAATAAGATAATATGTAAATGTATGGACAAATGTGTGTGTTTTTATTTATTTTGTGGTGCTGGGGTGCAGACCATGGTCTCACACACATGCTAGACAAGCACTCCACCACTGAGCTCCACCTTCAGTCCTTGTGTGATCTTTTTAAGCAGCTTTCTTGAGGCACAATTCGTATACTGCACAGTTGCCTCATTTATAGGGTATTCATACCACTATACAACTATCAGTCGATTTTCTTTTTTTAAAGGTGCTGTAGGGATTGAACCCAGGCCTAGCATGCTGGGCAAGCACCCTGCCACTGCTACATCTGCAGTCCTGTGTTTTTGTTTTTGTTTTGTTTTAATTTTATTTTGAGAACAGGGTCTTACTATGTAACCCATGCTGGCCTTGAGCTTTCCATCCTCCTGCCTGGACTTTCTGAATAGCTGGGACTTTGTTAGACCATACCTGGCTCACTATTGTCAGTTTCAGAACATCTCTTTCACCACAAAAAGAAACTCCACAGCCCTTAGCCATCACTTCCCAATTCCTTCATCATCCCCCAGACCTAGGCAAAATTAATTTACTTTCTATCTGTCCCTGATGTTTCATAGGAATGAAATCCATATATATACAATATTCTTTCCCTTGGCATAATGTTTTTGAGGTCCATCCATGTTGTATCATTTATTGGTATTTTCTCCTTTTAGTGGTTGAATAATATTCCACTATATTGATATACATTCTGTATTTTATTTTTCTGTTAGTTGATTGCCTTATGGCCATTATGAATAATGCTCCATGTACAAATGTTTGGACATATGTTGTCATTTCTCTGGTATATAGGTATCTTGAAGTGGAATTACTGGGTCATATGCTCTGTTTAACCATTTAAGGGCTGGCAGGTTGTTGGCTAGAGCTGATACACCATGCTATATCCCCACCAGCACTATCGGAGGGTCCCTGTTTGTGCACATCCTTGCTAATCCTTGTTGTTTATGGTTTTTATTCTTTTCATCCTACTACGTGAAATATCTCAGTGTGACTTTGATTTGCATTTCTTTGATGACTAATGATGTCTAGCATTTTTGTAAATCTTCTTGGAGAGATGTCTGTTTAGATCCTTTGTCCATTTTTAAACTGGTTTGTCTTTTTTATTTTTTTAAAGAAAGAGGGGACAAGAGAGAAAGAGAGAAGCAATCTTTATTTAGTTTTTCATGTGACTTTTATTCTTCAGACACTTTGTTGTGTACGTGGTGCTGGGGTTTGAACCCACATCCTCACACTTGCCAGGCAAGCGCCGTAACCGCTGAGCCACCACTCCAGTCTCTTGGTTTGTCTTTTTATTAAGTTGCAAGATGTATAATTTGGAAATATTTTCTCTCATTGTATGGATTATCTTTTTACTTTCTTCATAGTACCCTTTGAAACAAATTTTTAATTTTGATCAAGATCTATTGTTATTTATGCTTTTGGTGTCATATATGAGAATTTATTCCCCACAAATCAGCCGTAGATGATGTATGAAAATGGTTTGCTATTCACTTGATCCAGAAAACCCCACAAAATCATGCAAATAAAGAGATTCAAACCAGGTGCAGTAGCATACACCTGTAATCCCAATGGCTCGGAAGGCTGAGGCCTTCAAAGTCAGACTCAGCAATTTAACGAGGCCCTAAGCAACCCAGTGAGACCCTGTCTCAAAATTTAAAAAAAAAAAAAAGAAAGAAAAAAGGAGGGCTGGGGATGTGGCTCAGTGGTTGAATGCTCCTGTGTTCAACCCCTGATACCAAACAAAACAAGATTCAAATCTTCAGGTTTACTTTTAAGAACACCTATGAAACTGTCCAGGCCATTAAGAATATGCATATTCCAAAGACTGCCAAGTAGCTGAATAGGTCACTTCATTGGCTTTTTTTTTTTTTTTTTTTTTGATGGTCCTGGGGATTGGACTCAGGAGCACTTTATCCCTGAGCTACATCCCTAAAAACTAATTTTTTTTGAGACAGGATCTCACTGCATTGCTGAGGACCTCATTATGTTGCTGAGACTGCCTTGAACTTATGATCTTCCTGCCTCAGCCTCCTCAGTCAGTCACAGGGATGACAGGCATGTGCCATTGTGCCCAGCTGACCAGTGTTACTTTAAAGAAACAGTACGCTCCAGTCTGTCCTTACAATGGTGGAGTTGGTAGTTGTGCCCAGTCCAAACAGTGGGGCTAGACATAGGGTTAGTGGCCCCCAAAGTATAGAATTTTTGCTACACATGCTTCAAAATAGAGAGTAATGTTGAATATAAGGGTTTGGTGTAGTTTCTCTGGTCATTGAGCAGAGCCCCAAGATGTGCCTCTGCACTCAACAGCTCATGCTAGGTTAACCTGTATGTGGCTCCCCAAGCTTCACGTGGATCCTCACTGAGAAAGAACAGATTGTTCCTAAAGCAGAAAGGTAGTTTGCACAGAAGAAAAAGATATGCCAGAAGAAACCGAAGAAATGAAAACTTGTGAATGTCCCACGTCTGCTGGGCCATTGTAATTTTAAAACAACAGAGATGACAAGGTTTCACTATGTTCTCCAGACTGGTCTTGAACTCCCGGGCTGAAATGATTCTCATGCTTCAGCTCCCAGTTACTGAGTACAGGTGCCATTATAGCTTTAAGTCACAAATGTTTTTCCCCAGTACAAAGGAGAGTGCAAGAGTTAGGATTCTAGTGTACCTTGATACAGGAAGAAGACTTTCTTCCATGGTGATGTCAAGGCTTCAACTTAGGCAAACTCATGCTGAACAGAAAAGAGAAGCACTGAGGTCATCCAGGAATTTGGGAACTGTATCTCAGATTCCAGCTGCAGATAGGGAGCAGGTGTGAGATTGTGACTCAACTGTCATTGAACCTGGCATATGGACTGAATAAACAAAGTGACCATTTGCAAATTGACAAGACAGGAACTGCCTTCATGGAGTTTGACCAGAGGTTTGCAGTTTGGGTTCTGTCTAATGAACCTCCAACTTGAAAAGAATATTCTTACTAATTGACCTTAACGCTTTTGTCATAAATTATTTGGCTATAAATGTCTGAGTCCTATGGTTCTTTCTCAGGTAATTTGTAATTTGAAATTACAGTTGCCCTCTTAACACTGCATTGACTACAACTCCTCATTGAACCCAGGGCTTCCTGCATGCTAAGCACATGCTCTACCACTGAGCTACACCCCAACCCTCAATGTCAGTTTTGCATGTGGGATTCTGTGTACAAATTTTGCAACTTACTGTGACTAAAATTATTTCAAAGTAAGAAATTTAAAAAATAAATTAATATTATACTATAAACATATAATTGGACCCTGGATCTCTTTAAAGTTCAAACATATTTTTAGTAATTCTACTTGTCTCAAAGAAGCAATTGTAAATATAGAATCTTTATAAAAGATGGTCATGAAGATTTATTTGTGTAAAACAAAAAGAACTATAACTCAAAATGTTATAGACCAGTTAAAATTAAGGTGCCCTTTGCTTAGTGAAATAGTATTGTGCAACTTTAAACATTTTTGAAGGGTTTATATATTTAATTTATTTTTCTATGATGTTGCATGCATTTTATACAAAATGGTTAATTAAATATGAATAAATGGCTTAGAGGTGTAGCTAGTAGTAGAATATTTGCCTAGCATGCTTGAGACTCTTGAGTTCAAACCAAAATCATTTGTACTGATGATCAAAACTGTATAAATAAGAAGCCAAAATTCATTAAAAATTCTGGCATAGGGCTGAAGTGGTGGCTCAATGGTTGGAGCACTTGCCTGGCATGTGTGAGGACACAAGTTCAAACCCCAGCACCACGTACACAATGAAGGTTGGAGCAACGAAAGCCACGTGAAACACTAAATAAAATTGATTCTCTCTTTAAAAAAAAGTTCTGGAATAAAATATCTAATTTTATTTTTAGAGTAGTTTTATCACCTCATGCCTTTATATGTAATATGTGTTTAAATATTTATTCCAGTAGTTAATTTTTCCATCTCAAGTGTTTTTGTTTTTTTTTTTTAAGAGAGAGTGAGAGAGAAAGAATCAACTTAATTTTTTCATCTGGCTTTTGTTTTTCTGACACTTGGTTGTGTGTGTGGTGCTGGGGTTTGAACCCGGGTCTTGCACATTTCAGGCAAGCACTATACCACTGAGCCAGTGCTCCAGCCTTCAGTGTTCTCTAATAAATATCATATGTTGTCTTTTTTTTTTTTTTTTTTTTTTTTTTTTTTTTTTTTTTTTTTTTTTTTTTTTTTTTTTTTTTTTTTTTTTTTGGTACTAGGGATTGAACCCAGGAGCATTCTATCTCTGAGCTGCATTCCCAGCCCTTCTCTTTTTTTTTATTTTTTATTTTGAGACATGGTCTTATTGAACTTGGTGATTCACCTGCTTCATTCAGTCTCCCCAGTTGCTGGGATTACAGGTGTGTAATTGAACCCAGCTCACATGTTGTAATTTAATACTTACAACTATGGGCAGGAAAAGCAAATCATAGTGCATAGCTTAGCAGTTTTGACAAGTTACACATATTACATCATTTGATCATTTTTTTTAAAAAAAGTTTTTGCCAGTACCACCTATTTTGTTTTGTTTTGTTTTTAACTTTTTAAAATTGATGTGTGGCCAGGTTTGGAGGAGCACACCTGTAATCCCAGGAACTGGGGAGGCTGAGGTAGGAGGACTGCCAAGTTTGAGGCTGGTCTCAGCAATTTAGCAAAGCTCCAAGCAACTTAGCAAGACCCTGTCTCAAAATTAGAAAATATGAAAAAAGCTGGGATGCGGCCTAGTGGATAAGCACCCTTGGGTTTAATCCCTGGTATACATTTTTTTTTTAACAGCAAAAATAAACGAGATCATAAAGGAGGTTTAAAAAACCAAACCAATATAAAATTGCTGTGTGATTTTTTGTGTGTGTGTGTGGGGTGGGTGCTGGGGCTCAGCCTCTGGGCCTTGTGCATGATAAGCAAGTGTGCTACCACTGGGTAGCATCCTAGCCCTACTGTGTTTTTAAATCTTTTTAATTATTTTTTGGGGTACCAGGGATTGAACCCAGGGGCATTCAACCACTGAACAGATGGAAAAATAAATAAATTGATTCTTTCTCTCCTTCTCAGACTCTCTCTAAAACAAATGTATATATTTTTTAGGAGCTGGAGTGGTGGCTTAGTGGTTACAGTGCTTGCCTGGCATGTGTGAGGACACAGATTTGAACCCCAGCACCACATACACAACAAAGTGTCAAGCAACAGAAACCATATGAAAATGAAATAAAATTGATTCTCTCTCTCTCTCTCACTGTCCCTCTGTCTCTTAAAAAATGTTTATTGTAGAAAAGTTTAAAAAATACAAAGAAGTCTAAGGATTAAAGTAAATTATCTATAATCCCACCACTCAGGGGAAAATTGACATTAGGTTTATGTTTGTGTTTTGGCTCTTCTCAAATGAAAAATACATGAGAAATTTAAGCAAATAACATTGTGTTAAAAACCCTGGTTAGTTTTTTTTTAATTAAAAGTGAAAATAGGTTCCTGACCTGAAATTATACTATAGGGCTATAGTAACAAAAACAGCCTGGTATTGGTATCAAAACAGAAATGAAGACCAATGGAACAGAATAGAAGATCCTGAGACAAACCCTCAAATCTTTAGCTATTTGATCTTTGATAAAGGGGGCAAAAGCACAGTGTGGAAGAAGGACAGCCTGTTCAACATACGTGCTGGACAAACTGACAGCCGTGTGCAGACAGCTGAAGCTGGATCCTTACCTCCTGCCCCGCACAATAATCAAATCAAATGGTTCAAGGATCTGGAAATTAAACAGCACCTATACAATTGCTTGAAGTAAAAATAGGATCAACACTCCACGACGTAGGTGTCAGCACTGCCTTCCTTAACAAGACTCCCATAGCGCAAGCATGAAAGCCAAGAATAAATGAATGGGATGCCATGAAACTAAAAAGCTTCTACACAGCTAAAGAATTAGTCAAGAGTGTCGGGAGAGAACGTACAGAATGGGAGAAAATCTTTGCCTCCTATACCTTGGACAGAAGGCTAATATCTAGATTACACAAAGAACAAATAACCAAAAACTAAGCAACAAACGCACAAATAATCCATTCAATAAGTGGGCTAGGCTAGGGAGCTAAATAGAAACTTATCAACAGAGGGAGTCCAAAAAGCCCATAAACATATAAGAAAATGTTCTACATCAGTAGCAATCAGAGAAATATAAATCAAAACTTCCCTGAAATTCCACCTCACTCCTGTCAGAGTGGCAAAAATGAAGAACATGAACAATAACAGAGGAGTTGTGGGAAGAGAGGAACACTTTGAAACTGTTGGTGGGACTGCAAACTTGTTCAGCCACTCTGGAAAGCAGTGTGGAGACTCCTCAAAAAACTAGGCCTAGGGGCTGGAGCGGCGGCTCAGCGGTTTCGGTGTTTGCCCAGCAAGCACGAGGACCCAGGTTCAAACCCCAGCACCACGTACACAACTAAGTGTTGGAGCAACGAAAGCCATGTGAAAAACTAAATAAAGTTGTTTAAAAAAAAACTAGGCCTAGAACCACCTTATGACCCAGCTATCCCACTCCTCGGTATTTTCCCAAAAGAACTAGAATCGGCTTATTACAGAGATACAGCTTCATCAATGTTTTTAGCAGCTCAATTTACTATAGCTAAATTATGGGACCAACCCAGATCACTGGACGAGTGGATTCAAAAACTGTGGAACATACATACATTGGAATTCTACTCTGCTGTTAGAATGATATCATGGCATTTGCAGCCAAATGGATGGAAATGGAAAAAATTATGCTGAGTGAAATATCCCACACTCAAGAGATTCAAGGGCCAAATGTTTTCTCTCATATGTGGAAGCTGGAATACAATTGGAAACAGAATGAAAGTTGGCTAAGCTAATAATAACCTCAGCATGGGTGAATTTTTACATGAGCAGAGGGAACCTTGCCTATGACGCAGGGGGATGAAGGGAGGGGAACAGGGAGGTGGAGAGGGAATAGGAGGGATATCAAGGCAGCTGGAGGGTGGGAGTATGGGGGTTATTAATCCAGTAGGGAACTTTCGACTTCCATGTGAACCCCAACTAACACAGGGGTTAGTAGAGGGAAACATGGGACTAGGGGAAACCCCAAGGGGGGAGATAATGAACTGGCATCAGCCTCAGCTTGCTCTGTCGTGATGCATGTGTTCATGATTGGTAACAATTCCCTCCTAAATATAAGACTATGTTGAATGAATTTAAAAAAAGTGAAAATAGGTGCAGTCATTGATTTTTATCTATTCTTTGTTATTTGATATGGAATCACAAGATATGGGCCTATATGCTTATTTTCTGAAGTCCCCACTCCCTTTTTAGCATTTTCTTGACAATCTTCCTCCCACGTCCAACACACTTTTTCTATGAAGGATTTGGTGAGAGAGAATTGAAAATTGTCATATGGCTCTGAGAATAAATTATAACTTGAAAATTGTTTAAAATATGGCCTCTGTACTAGATAATAGTTGATTTTGATGTTCTTAATTATATAGGTATATTTTGAACTACCTTTACCAGTCTATATATTCAGACTAACTGACAGAAAAAGACCATACATTTTGGTAGGCCCTGTTAACTCTTTCTAATAATCCACTTAAAACATCAAGCACACACATACTGCGTACAAATGGTTCTTCTATATTACACCCTGTAAGAGATACAAATGTCCATCTGTATATGATTATGCATTTCTCAGAGTTAAATTATTACATAAGTATTATTTGAATTGTCAGGGGAGTAAAGAGTATGCTACATTGTTGATTGTCTCCCTACATCCCTCCCTGTCTTCCCTCCTGTTATTTATGATAGGCACAGTTCTGAGTGTTTTGTATTTATAATTCATTTTGTTTCCAATGGCATGAGTTATGTGCTTTTACTAATGCCACAGGAGGAAACTGAGGCACAACAAGGTTAAATAACTTGCTCAAAGCCTTACAAGCTAGTAAGTGTCAAGAGTCAAGATTTGAATCCAGGGAATTGGTTCCTGTGTCTGCAGTTGGTGTTGAAGTCTCTGAGGTTTTTATTTTTTTCTTTTCTTTTTTTTTGCGATTTTTTTTATTATTAAGGAGTTAAGTTGCTGTATAATCATAAATGTGTATAAAGTAACAATATGATATGTACTTGATCTTAAACCATAGTTACCCCCACATTGCCCACACCACAGTCTCTAGATTCTTCTATATTACACCCCTGTAAGAGATGTAAATGTCCATCTATATATGATTATGAATTTTTCAGAATTAAATTATTACATAAGTATTATTTGGATTCTCAGGGGGGTAAAGAATATGCTACATTGTTGATTGTCTCCTTAGATCCCTCCCTATCTTCCCTCCCTCTTGCACCCCTCCTTTCTCCCCGCGTCCCTCCCCCACCTTCATGTCTATGGTTCTCCTATATTATGTGTTGTTACGCCTTTGCTGGGTCTAATACATGAGTTTGATTACTTTTCACCCAAGCCTGGGTTTAGCTGCAGCTTCCACAAATGAGGGAAAATATTTGACTCTTGCTCACTTTGCTGAACATGGTTTCTTCCATTGTCATCCATTTACCTTCAAAGGCTACTACAGGCTTTCTTAAGGCAGGTTCTATAGAATACTCATTACCCAGAATAGTAGTAAATATTCTGAGAGGTGAAAATTAACAGGTTGGGGGTGAGTCTGTGGTTCAATAAATTGGAGTAAATAAGCTGAGTATGTTTCTGTACGTCAGTGCTTCTCAGAACCTGATGTGGTAATGGATGCTGTGCATATGTAAAAAGGGTTTGGCCTGGGCAGGAGGCCTTGACTTTCTGATTGTGGAGGCTTCACCTGCTCATCAGCTTCTCAGGGAGCATAGTTCCTGAGGAATATACCATGGGTGATACTGGCCCATAGGGTAAAGTCCCAACTCCACCCCATCCTCAATCCTGATTATCCCCACCCTTCCTCTGCCTGGAGTATTGCTAGGGTCTCTGTTCCAGCCATTTGTTGGCACATTTCTCCCCCAGTGGGGCACCTTTGTGATTGTTGCTTATCTGCCCACATGTTTTTATGTGTGATGACTGTGAGTTTCCTGTGCTGCCTTGATGACAGCCCTGAGTGACACAGGTCACTTAAGAGGACATTTGTCCATCTCAGATATTCTCATCTCTGGATCCTTAGCACCATCACCAACACCTGCCTTTGGGTGGGTACTTTGTATGATAATGTCTTCCTTCATCTAAGAAAGAGCATGATTTGAGACTTAAAGAATGATTATCTTGGGCTGAAGAGGTGGCCCAGTGGTTGAAGCGCTTGCCTGGCATGTGTGAGGACCCTAATTTGAACCCTAGCACCAGATACACAACTAAGAGTCGAAGAAACAAAGGCCAGATGAAAAAACAAAACTGATTCTCTCTCACTTTCTTCCTCTGTCTTTAAAAAAAAATAATAATTTTCCTGTGCTTCTTGCACTCTGTCTTCATAATAATACAAAATAATTATTTTATGATAAAAATGCCTTATTTTACAGAATGTAGTGAATTTGAATTTGTTGTTGTATTTAATATGATTTTTTATCTTTTTCACTATTTTGTTTGTTTTTTTGGGGGGGGTAATGTTAAAAAGGAATAAGTCAAGAGTCCCTCTCTAAAAATGACACGAGTGGAGCCCTCTGGTGTCATAGAGCTGGGATAAGACCACTAGGCCACTAAATTACTTATTTACATCCCTTGTCCCTTTCATATTACCCCATGTGCGCAAACATAATCCAGAAGTCTCTTGCCTCTTTCCAAAGGCATGCCATGTATCAGCAGAGCAAGGAAAACTTCCAGGACGAGTGCAGTAAACTTCTGGTTGGCAATATTGTTATCACCCGCTACAACAACCGGACCTATCGTATTGATGATGTCGATTGGAATAAGACACCAAAAGATAGCTTCACAATGTCTGATGGGAAGGAGATCACATTCCTGGAATACTACAGGTAGAAAGAAAAGACTGGGTTTGACCTAAGGGTAGGGTGTAGAGGCTATCAGGTTCCATAATAGCAGGCAACTTGCTTCTTAAAATAATGGGACCCAAGATCCAGTGATCTCTGTGGGCTTTGACCTGAATGTGCTACCCTGACAGTCTCTGTTCAGTACTTCAGAAAGTTACTGCATAAATTAATCCTGGGGCTTTGAATTTTATTTCCCTAGCTGGTTTTGTTAGAATTTTAGTCTTGTTGAGAGATTAAATTCAAGTCATTAGTTATTCAGCTGTCTTTTCACTTAGAAAATTGCTTGAACCTCTTAGCCTGAGGAAGTGTTTAATATGTTGTTTCTGGGACATTTATCCTTAGTTCTTCTCTATTTAATTGCATTGTGATTCAAGCCTGCTTTTTTCATTATCCTTTTCCAGTGGAATATATATATATATATATATATATATATAGAGAGAGAGAGAGAGAGAGAGAGAGGGGAACACAGAGAGAGAGAGAGAGAGAGAGAGAGAGAGAATCAATTTTATGTAGTTTATAATGTAGCCTTCATTGCTCCAACACTTCGTTGTTACATGGTGCTGGGGTTTGAACCTGTGTCCTCGTGCAAGTGCTGCAACCACTGAGCCACCACTCCAGCCCTCCAATGGATTCTTAAATCGACAAGGGTTTTTTATGTGAATTGTAAGCCTTGGTCTTGTTAAGAAACAGAGACTTAATTTGTGTTTCTGTAAGATTAGTGATGTCACTTCTGGCATTTTTCCTGCCTCTTCTCTGATCTAGCAAAAACTATGGGATCACAATTAAGGAAGAGGACCAGCCACTGTTGATCCACCGGCCCAGCGAGAGACAGAATAACCATGGGTCGGTGAGTGGGGGTGTCCAGCCTACACTTCCAGCAGAAGGCGGCTGCTCGTATCAGCGCGAGGCAGCAGTAGAGCCGTGATTACAGGTAGTGGGTAATCCTGGGCAGGGTTTTTCACTTATCTGGCTAGAGTGGCCACATCACACTGGTAGGATTCCCTTTTGAAGTCCCCACAAGGAGGAACTAAATATCCACATGAATGTTTTAGTTAAAAGGAATCAGGAGAATTCCTGAGCATGAACATTAAAACCTCTGGATTCAGCAGAGAAGGTACATGTAAAAGGGGAAGGGCCATAGAGGGGAGGAGGAGTGCCCTGTCATCTGACTCCTGGACATTAACTATGAGGATTGGAATGAGAGGAAAGAGGCACACACCTTGATGCCTTCTTACCCTTGTCTTCAGGACAGGCAGAATCATTTTTGTTTGTCTGGTTTTCCCTTTCTTTTTGACAGTTTTGGTATTTTTCCTTTTACCTGCTCCAGCAGGCTGTCTGTATTTTAACTGGGGGAACAAAGGGTACGTAGTTATGTTCCTCAGTGCAGGGGTGGCCAGGGCACCACCTCCTCCTTCACCACCCCTCATTCTCCCTCCCTCTCCATTCCCTTTCCAAAGCTGCTAAAAGGCGAAATCCTGCTGCTGCCTGAGCTTTCCTTCATGACTGGGATCCCAGAGAAGATGAAGAAGGACTTCAGAGCCATGAAGGTTGGAGTCCTGCTGTTTCAGTGGGGGAACTTCTGCACTGAGTGGCCACTTTTGGGACAGAAGTTTGAGTTAGAGCTAGGCCACGCTCTGGCTCTCATGGTCACTTGCGTTGTTACCTGGGCAAGACCTTTCTTTTAGGCTCCTCTCTATGAAACAGGATCCATGTCTCTTCCCCATATGATGTGGGAAAGCGTGTCACAGTTTCCTTTTGAAAAAGGTCATGAGGACAGTAGAGGGGCTGTATTACAAGGTTACATGGCACTGTCTCCGTCCTGATTGATGAGGTCGATGGGACTGACTGGGTAATTGCAGATGAGGCTCTCATCTTGCAAATAAGAGCACTAAATAATCGTAACATGTCTATAAACCTTCAGTTTATTTGAAGGTGTGGAAGAAGCAAGCAAAAAGTCAGTGAGAAGAGGAGGATAGGCGCTGGGACTTGTGAGCTAAGCCAGAACCAGCTGAGAAGTGGAGGTGGGCGCACCGCTGCTCCCAGGCAGTGTGCGGCCAAATGAGCACCAGCTGTCTGCCACTCTAGGGTCCGTGCTTGGGCTTTGTCTTGCTTTGCTTGTCTGTCCCCCAACTCATGCAACGTCCAGTGTTAGTAACTTCCTGAAGGTGTTGAAGTGAAGCTGCAAACTCCTGTGGGGGATTTCTTTTCCTGTTTACCTCTGCTCCTTGTGCTTTGATTATGTAGGTCAAGGACCAGGCCTTACATCTCCCAGTTACCTAATGACTTTATGATCACGGAGCTATCTAGATAGCCCCGTAACTGCTGTTCTCAGCAGCAGCTGTACAACTTGTTAGTCCTGGAAGAACAAATAACGCACTCACGTGATTCAGAATCTTCATGTGTACCTAGTAGATGTTAGTCCATGGAAGTGTTTAGCAGGCACCTATGTGGTCAACACTGTGACAAGCTCTGGGCGAAAAGTGCCTTGTGCTGACATCAAATGGCTGTTACAGCGTGACAAAGTGAAGAGTAAATATGGTTTGCTCTTTTGTTGTGAGTGGCTGGATGCTGGCATATGGTGTTTTTTTTCCTCTGGCTTTTTCCAAATTTTAAATAGGTATATACTCCAGCCCTCTTTGCTTCTGTTTCATAGACTGTCTTTGGAATTTTAAATTTAGAACATGCTTTGAGGAAGAGAGAAGATTCAGATGTTATAAGGAATGAAGAGCCTGTAACCTTAAATTCTCTTTTATTATTCAATTTTAATGTATACCTTATTCACATTTATGAGAAAGATTTACAGAAGTCCTTCACGATATTTTAAACTTTCTGCTGACCCAATGGGAAGGAAGTTTATGGAAATATTTCAGACATATTTGGGTTTATATATTTAATTTTATATAGGAGAAATTAATACTTTCAGTTTTTCTTTGGCAGTGCTGGGGATCGAACCCAGGGTCTTGCACATCTTAGGCAAGTGCTGTACCCCGAGCTATGCCCACAGCCCAGTGCTTTAACTTCTCTCCATTTTAATTCTTTGTAGGATTTGACCCAGCAGATCAATCTGAGCCCGAAACAGCACCATAATGCTTTAGAATGCTTACTACAGAGAATTTCAAAGAATGAGACAGCCAACAATGAACTGACCCGTTGGGGCCTCTGTCTGCAGAAGGACGTACACAAGGTACGCCAGAGATGCAGAGGTGCAGGTGCAGAATGTGCCCAGGTTCTGAAGCCCGTGAGGCCAACTGACAGCCTCCACCCCAACTTCACTGTGGAGTGTTGCTTTATTTTTATACCTTTTTTTTTCATCCAATAGTACTTAAATTTCCTTGACTTAATTTGTTAGTATCAGGGCTGGAGCGGTGGCTCAGTGGTTTCGGCGCTTGCCTGGCAAGCACAAGGATCCGGGTTCAAACCCCAGCACCACGTACACAACTGAGTGTTGGAGCAACTAAGGCCATATGAAAAACTAAATAAAGTTGTTTCTCCCTTTCTCTCTCTTACTGTCCCTCTCTCTTAAAAAAAAAAAATTGCTAGTATCATTTACAGATTTTTTTCCCTCTGTCTTTCCCAGGTATCTGAGCTAATAATTTCTGATCAGATGGATAGCAGGAGGACTATTGACTTACAACTCACCTCAGTTTAGTTTTCCAACCCAAATCAGTTCTATATGTCTTTCCATCCTTTTCTTTTTCTTTTATTCCCTAAGTTTTTTTTTCTTTCTCAGAAATTCACTTGTGTTTCCTTGAATGTGCTATTGTTATTCCGTGGACCTAAGGAGTCTCCAGCTTGTGTAGTCTGATGGTCAGGTGGTCTTCTGCACCTGGGTTTGCTCACATTGGCTGGCCTGGCTGTCTTTTGTGCAGGCGTTGGCCACGGCGCAGAGCTGGCATGGGGTGGGGTGAGGGTCCTCAGTCTCTGTGTTACCTGTGCTGCTTCGAATCCCAGCTCCACTCCTTCTCATCTTGGTTGCTTAGCCTCTCTTAGTTTCCTCATCTGTAAATTGAGGATAATGATTGAGTTAAAAGAAATAATAGGGGCTGCAGATGTAATTCACTGTTAGAGCACTTGCTAGCGTGGATTCCACTCCCAACATTGAAAAAAATAAGCAAACAATTAAATATGCTGTGGGTGTAGCCTGTTTTTACCTTATTATGAATTTTTTTTGGGGAAAAAGAAATTTTGCCTTTAATTTTCTCTCTTCATTTTCTCCATAAAGTATTTTCAGAGATTGTGTGCCTCCGTTCACTGCTTCTAAGGAGATAATATTTTGCAGTCCTTTTCTTGGGTACCATGGAAAAACAATACCTATAAGCATTTTATCCATATGTGTCCAGTTTTGATTGATATAGATTTCGCTGTTCAAAGTTTTATTTTTGTGCCATGTTCAAAAATTGTGAGGAGGGCTGGGGCGGTGGCTCAGCAGTTACAGCGCTTGCCCAGTGTGCATAAGAACACAAGTTCAAACCCCAGCACCATATACACAACTAAGAGTCAGAGCAACAGAAGCCACATGAAAAACTCAATAAAAATTGATTCTGTCTCTCTCACTGTCCCTTTCTCTCTAAAAAAAAAAATTAAAATAAAAAGTTGTGTAAGGTAGAGATGAATTGGCCTCAGAGACAGCAGTATCAACCTTTCTCCAAGCAGGGTTTGCAGATGGCTTACATCACACATACATTATTTTCTGTTTAGATTGAAGGGCGTGTTCTACCAATGGAAAGAATTAACTTAAGAAATACTTCATTTATCACATCTCAGGACCTAAATTGGATTAAGGAAGTAACTAGAGACCTTTCTATCTTGACGGTAAGTGATTTTTGGAAGGGATAAAGAGAGAACTATTATTTCCCAGAGGACAAAAATTAAGAACAGAAATAGCCCAGTATCCTCTTTTTGAGACAAAGTACCACTGAATTCCATTCTAAGTTCCCTGTTAAACAAGGGTCCTTCAAACAAAGCAATGGAGGAGTTGCTAGAGGGAAGCAGAGAAGTAAATGGTTGCCATAGCACTTCTAGTGACAACTCATGACCTGCTGTCCCTTCTTCCTTCTTTCTTTCTCCTTTCTCTTTTTCACTGAGGGTTCTGTAAAGGTGCTTTTATCCTTCAAAGAAGTTAGAACAGTACACCTTCAAGGCAACTGGCATATTAACTATTTGCATCAAAGAACAAAATGGTATATAATTATTTCTAAGTGTTTTTGACCAACCTGGTCTTTGTGGCCATGTATAAAATATATAACATCGTTTTTAAAACATTTAATTGAAATATATTTAAAGAAGAAGTACACTTACAAGTATACAGCTGGATGAATTTTCAAGACCTGTGTAATAAACACTAAGAATCAAGACACACAAATTTCCAGGCACCCCAGAAGCTCCCTTCCATGATCCCAGGTAGTCTATCCCTGACCCCTCTACACACATTGAAAATAACCACTACCCTGATGTGGTAACAGCATAAATTCAATTCAGCTGGTTTTTCTATACTTCATATATACATGGAAGCATAACACATATTCTTTTATGTCTAGCTTCTTGTCTTCAATCTTGTATTCATGAGTTTCATCTATATTGGTTATAGATCTTCCATTCTCACTGCTGTATAGTATTCCGTTGTGAGAATATGCATTAGCTTACTGATACATTCATGTGGATAATAGGACTTAGATAAGAAAGGATTTAAGCAGGGTGAGTGAAAAGTAATTTATTCTCTAAAATAAAATCTCCTGAGTGTGAGTTTGTTATGTTTTAAGTTGTGAGAAGCACTAAAAATAGCTTGTGATTGTTCCTAGATCCCCATGCATTTCTGGGCACTCTTTTACCCAAAGAGAGCAATTGATCAGGCCAGAGAACTGGTTAACATGTTGGAGAAGATAGCTGGCCCCATTGGCATGCGCATGAGCCCACCAGCCTGGGTCGAATTGAAGGATGATCGAATAGAGACCTATATCAGAACCATTCAGTCCATGCTGGGTGTTGAGGTAATAAATTAACTTAATTTGAATAAATATATAGGCTTTCTGTTTTAAAACACGTGAATAATCTGCTGTTGATGATGTCAAGGAACCTCTACCTCACCCAGTTGCACATGAAAGCCATCTTGATGCCCTCTGGGTATTTTTGTTTCTCTCATTCTGTGTTGGCATTCCCACTTCCCCTAGTGTTCTTTTTGTCACGTACTTGGCTGAGAGAATAGCTGACTTGACTTTTGTTCATTATCTATAGAACATGTTGTGCTCAGAAAACACCACTTGGGCGAGGTGCCATCTTTCACGATTCAGTACTGAGCTGTCACTGTCTGGCCTGGCTCAAGATTCCGATTGCTCTGGCAATGAACTTGGCCGAAGGCCCATTAACTGGGTCCTGACAACTGATCTGGAACCTTGGGTTGAGCAGGTCGTAGCACTCACAGCTCAGCTATTCAGATTTTCCTGTTCTTAATCTATTTGTGAGTAAAATAAGGAAGAAGACCAGGGAGAGGACAAAGGCAACAGAAAGATTTTTGGAGGTAATCAGCCCTTGAATTGAAGACTCTGGTGAATTGAATTGTTCTGATGGGATCAGTCCTAGAATTTGAGATATCCTAGCTTTCTGTTTGTGACCTGCCTCCCTGGCAGGACTCTGCCAGTGTCATCCAGAGTGGCATCTCATGATCTTGCACTCTTTTTTGCTTTTGAGATGTGGTCTCACTATGTTGCCCAGGCTGGCCTCAAACTCCTGTGCTCGAGTTATCGTCCCACCTCAGCCTCCCTAGTACCTGGGACTGCAGGCGTGTGTCATGGTGCCCCCGCTTTCATGAGCTCTCGAGTATTCCCTTCGTGATTTCCTCCCAGCTTCCCAGGGGTGTCATATTCTGCCATGGCCTCCCTTCTGCATGCTCTGTCATGAGTTCTGCTCTGCTTTCCAAGGGACAGCCCAGCTTAGGACAGGAGCTGCCTGCTTCAGAACTCCTTGTGTAGTGTGTAGACATGCGTTCCACTTGTGATGCTTACCACACCTACCTCATGTGGGTCTTGCTGTTTCCTTTGCATCTTCGAGGCATTGTATTTTATTGTTCTTTTTGTGAGGGATCACAAAATCATATGTACAAGGACCACACAAATAGCATCAGTGAGTGAAGAGGGCGAGAAGGGGCTGTAATGGGAGGAAGAGGCCATCCCTGAGCCTGGAGATACAAGCCCACTGTTGACAAATTGATCAACTACTCATGTTTTCAGTGGAAGTTAGAATTCAGGATTTGCATATACGTATACCTCCCTATGTTAAACTTCAACACAAGCTTGTAAATCACTATAGGAACTAAACAAACAAATCTATTTGCTGTGTCCAGCCCTTTGGCTCCCAGTGTGCAGGCTAAGTTTACTTTGTCCTCTGTCCTAACATCAGTTTTTTTTTTTTAATTGTACTAGGGATTGAACACAGGGACACTCTACCATTTATCTACATTCCTAGTTCTTTTTATTTTTTATTTTGAGACAGGGTCTTGATAAGTTGCTTAGGGACTCTTCACTAAGTTCAAGGCTGAGGCTGCCTTGAACTGGTGATGGATCCTCCTGCCTCAGCCTTCTGTCATTGGGATTCGGGTGTGCTCTGCCACGCTCAGATGCATCTTGATCAGGAGGATCCATGACTTGCCTGTAAGCAGTATCTGCCTTTATTTCTCTGAGTGCTGCACACTTTGGAAGCTCCTATCTTCAACCTTGGCTCTCCTGAGCAGCGAGGGATAGAGGATACTGAGAGGGGAGGGATGCTGCTGGCAGGATCTTTCTCTTCCTAACCAGAGAGTAAGGAGTAGTTGTTGTGGATTCAGCAATAACTTCATTCCTTCTGCATTGTACTCTGAAATCGTTCTTATAGTAACACATTTCATGTTTCCTCAGAGAGTGGTCAAGGGTGTTACAGGGCATGGAAGGCAGCAAGAAATACAGCCCTGGGGCTAGAGCTGTGGCTCAGCAGTTTCGGTGCTTGCCTGGCAAGCATGAGGATCCAGATTCAAACTCCAGCACCATGCCCACAACTAATTGCTAGAGCAACAAAGGCCATGTGAAAAACTAAATAAAGTTGTTTCTTTCTTTCTCTGTCTCTCTCACTGTCCCTCTCTCTTAAAAAAAAAAAAAAAAGAAGTACAGCCCTTGCATATTTTCAAGTCTGGTCCTTTCCCAGGATCTGAAGTCTTCTAGTAAATAAATCCTTGGTGATCAGAACCAGCTCTAGCCCTGAGCCAAGTAAGTGCTAATTCAGAGCCAAGGGTCTTTCCCTGGGGAATGTCCACTGTCTTTCAGTTCTCTGTGTACCCCAAAGATCTTGTGTCTTTGCAGACTGAGTCCCATGAAAGTCCCCAGAGAGTTTGGGTACCTGACTGTTCATACTTTGTCTTTACAAGGGGAAGATACAGATGGTCGTTTGCATCATTACTGGCACACGTGATGATCTCTATGGAGCCATCAAGAAGCTGTGCTGTGTGCAATCCCCGGTGCCCTCTCAGGTAAGTGGAGTGGGGACTGGAGGCAAAGCAGCACTTCCAGCCTCCCCTCAGGTTTGGGAAGATGGGTACATGTGTTCAAAAAGACCAAAAGAGCTAGGCACGTTGGTGTGTGCCTGTAATCCCAGCAACTTGGGAGGCTGAGACAGGAGGATTGCAAGTTTGAGACCAGCCTCAGCAACTTAGTGAGACCCTGTCTAAAAAAAAAAAAAAAAAAAAAAAAGAAAGGGCTGGTGATATGACTCAGTGGTTGAGTGCCCTGGGTTCAATCCCTGGTATCGAAAACAAAATACCACAAGAGCTATTAGAAACTACTTTGCTTAGAACCTTGGTCTTAAAGGGTCCCTGTTTAGAGTAACCTGGCAGAGTGCTGGCAGCTCTCCAAAAGGACACCTGTCCAGCAACTAATGAGCATTGCTGCTGTTTAGGGTTGGGTGACCAGCTGGTTACATAGACCTGGGTTCTCAGTGGAGGCTTCACTCTGAGAGGAGAAGGCTATGTTTCCTAGGGGCATTAAAAAGGTTCAACTCTAAGCTGGTATGGTGGTACATACCTGTAATCCCAGCAAATCAAGAGGCTGAGGCAGGGGGATGGCAAGTTTGAGGCAAACCTCAGTAACCTTGCCAGGTCCTAAGCAACTTAGTGAGACCCTGACTTAAAATTAAAAATAAAAAGGGATAGGGATGTATCTCAGTGGTTAAGTGCCTCTGGGTTCAATCCCCAGTACTCCCAGAAAAAGTTCCACTGTGCACCAGGTGCGTTTGAAAGTTTCCATTTGTTGGGTTTTTTGTTGTTTTGTTGTGTGTGAGAGAGAGAGAGTGTGTGTGTGGGTGTGTGTGTGTGTGTCTATGTGCATGCAGGCCTAGAGGCACTAGAATTATTAATGCTGAACACATTGTATGCTAACTCAAGTTTCTTAAGTGTAGTGCAGTCTGTCCTTCGTATCTGTGGGTTCTGCAACTGTGTTTTCAGCACCCTACAGATGAAAAATACTCAGAAAGAAAAATTACATCTGTACCAAAAACGAACATTTTCTTCTGTGTGCTTATTCCCTAAATATAAGAGTAATAGCCATCTACATGGCAGTTACCCTGTGTTAGGCGTTACAAGTCCTGTAAAGATGATTTAAAAAAGCAGGTATAAGGATGGGTGTGTGTTACCTGCATGTCCTATGCCGTTGTGTGTAGTGTGCTTGAGCATTGTGGAGCTTGGTATCCTTGGGGTCCTGGCTCAAAGGAACAACTGTGTCTAGAGAGATCATGTTTCTGAGAGGTTGATGATGTCCTGCCTTTCCTCGTGTCTTTTGCCTTCATCGTTATAGGTCATCAATGTCCGAACCATAGGTCAACCCACCAGGCTTCGGAGTGTGGCTCAGAAAATTTTACTTCAGATTAACTGCAAACTGGGTGGTGAGCTCTGGGGAGTGGATATTCCTCTGGTGAGTGCTGCAAGGTGTCTTCACTCAGTTCAGCTTTCCAGAGAATCCTACCTGGTTCTTCTAGTTCTGTGGCCCTGGTTGTCCTTTCTGTTCTCAGTGCTACTCAGGAGTCTAAATGGCCTGTTTTTGACGAGTCCAAGACTAAGAATGGTTTTTACTTTTTTTTTTGAGAGAAAGAATCAGTTTATTTATTTATTATCTGGCCTGCGTTTCTCTGACACTTATTAATTGTGTATGTGGTGCTGGGTTTCAACCTGGGTCCTTATGTATGCAAGGCAAGCACTGCAACCGCTGAGCCACTGCTCCAGTCTTGTTTTTACATTTTTTTTTCAGAGAGAGAGAAAGAGAGAGCAAGAAAGTGAGAATCAATTTTATTTATTTTTTATCTGGTCGACACTTAGTGGGTTTGAACCCATTTTCTCACACATGCCGGGCAGGCAATCCAACCACTGAGTCACGCTTTCAGCCCCATTTTTTTTTTAAGAGAGAGGGAAAATAAGAGAGAAAGAGCATCAGTTTTATTTAGTTTTTCATGTGGCTTTTGTTGCTCCGACACTTTGTTGTGTACGTGGTGCTGAGGTTTGAACCTGCATCCTCTTGCATGCCAGGACAGCACTGCAACTGCTGAGCCACTGCTCCAGTCCCTGGTTTTTCCATGTTTAAATGATGAGAAAAATATGTAACTATTTCATGTCACATGAAAATTATATGAAATTCACTGTTCAGTGACCTTAAACAGTTTCACTGGAACACAGCTGTACTCCTTTGCTACTGTCTGTCATACAGGAAGAATTGAACAGCTCTTACCGAGACTGTAAGGCTCACAAAGCCCAAAGTATTTGCTCTTTAGTTCTTTTACAGAAAACTTTTGTGGATCCCTGGCTAGGTCTCTGACTTATTCACTGTGTTTGAATAATGTCAAGTTGATGGTGGTCTTTCTTTCTTTCCCAGACCTTGTTTTCATTTGTGAATATAGGGAGAGGTTGCTTTGGGGTTCAGATGTTGATCAAAGATGGAGCAGTGGATTGCTTGGATTGTGGGTTTGGATTTTGTTTGTTTTCTCAACCAGAAACAATTAATGGTGATTGGGATGGATGTTTACCACGACCCCAGCAGAGGCATGCGCTCTGTGGTTGGCTTCGTTGCGAGCATCAATCTGTAAGTACTACTCATAGTTCTATTGTGTTATTGTGTTTGGTCATCTCATTCTGTCGTCTGATGCTGTTATAAATGCAGCACCTACTTTGAGTACTAGGTATTATAGCACAAGAAGTTCTAACATCCTTCCTCCCCTGTCTTCCTGTGGCATTGTTTAACACCACAGCCTGTTCACCAGCCTTGCTGCCCACCCTCCTGTGAGGGCCCAGGCTGTGCCTTGTCTTGTTGCCCCACTACCACCAAAACAAGATGGGTTTTTGTTTGAATGCTCATTCCCAGTATCTACAGAAATTGAGAAAGTGAAACCTCCTTGTGCTCCATCTTTTATCAGCCACCATCAAGGGTTTGATGTTTATATGCTTTCAGAGTCCCTCTCTCTCTCTCTCTCTTTTGTTCTTTTTTGCAAACAGCAAACACATTTTATTTTTAAAAAAACAGTAATAGAAAGTAGAGCATAGGGAGCAGAGCAGTGTTCCCCAGAGTAGGGGAAGGGGACAGAGCCCCAGATTCTCCTTTATGCACACATTAACATGTATGTTATCTGTATGTATACAGTCATATGTGGCTTAGGCATAGAGTGTACGTATGCAGACTGAGATGTTCACAGCATCCCTAGGAAGTGTGATCTCTTGGCCCACCATCACCATTGGGTGTGCAGCTTGTCCTTAACTGAAATGATGTTAGTGACAGGCGTTGTGTATGTGTGAGTTGTACATACACATACATGTGTTTATTCATACAAATAGGCTATTGCTGCGTGTGCATGTTTTTCCTCAGTGTATTTTTTCCACTAAACTGTGTATTTTGGATATTTTCTTATGACATTACAAATATATCTCAACCAGTTCTCTTTAGCTGCTACACAGAATTTATTGTATGCCGTGTCACTATTTTTTAAAATACTTCTCTTTTGATGGCTGTCAGGTTGTCTGTTTTTTTCCCCCGTTGGAAGCAATTTTGTAGAAAGTACCCACAATTTTATATTTTTTTGATGTTATGTATGTTATGATGTTATGTTATGTATGTATTATGTATATGTCTTCCTACACCCTCCATGTTCTCGTATATAACATGAATGCATTTACTAGAATCTTACTGGTTTAATTCAGAGAGAAGCATGTGTGTGAGAGTCTGTTCACTGTGTCCTCTGTCTCTCCCCCTCTGTGCACCCGACTCCAGTACCCTCACTAAGTGGTATTCTCGAGTGGTGTTCCAGATGCCTCATCAGGAGATCGTGGACAGCCTGAAGCTGTGCCTGGTGGGCTCCTTGAAGAAGTTTTATGAGGTGAGGAGAACAGAAGTCCTCAAGTTACTGGGTTAAGGACTGCCTCTCTGAGCACAGGAGCTCTGATGTAGGGGAGAGATCCCACTTCAAAGGTGAGTCTAAAAGAATCATTGTCTACCAAGCAAGCAGCTCAGAGTTCTTGCTTTCAGCTCACAGAGCCAAATGCTTCAATTTGGTTTGGTAAGTAATAATTATTTCCCTGGTTGTCAGCCTGATGCCTGTAGACATGATTTCCATGCCCTTATCAGGGAAATTGGGGGTAAATTTCAGCAATTAAAGCAGCTTATGAATTGACTCAGCTTTTTATGACTGTCATTAGGTGCTGACTCTTTTCATTTTGGTTTAAGACAAAAGCTTTCTTATAAGTTACTCCTAAAGAATGTTAACTATGGAGAATTGCTGTAATTAAGCTGATACTGGGCCTGGAATAGTGAGCAAGCAAGGCACTGATTTTTGTCTTGGCCTGTACATCAAAGGAAGCACTGATAAGTGCCTTTCAGTCTTAGGGTCGGTGCTAGCCCTTTGCATACAGGTTAAACAGCAAGAAGTTTAACAGTCTGATGTGATTGAAGTCAGTCTCTCAAATTTCACTGCTTATTTATAGAATGTTTCCTACAGGTACTACAAATAGTTTGATACTGTTAACTTGTTAAAAATGACTCATTTTTGTCTCTAAAAGTCCATATGACATGCTACTTTGTCACCAAGTTCTGCCATACCTTTCTTTTTTCTTGTTATTTTCCTTCAAAGTTCTGTCTTCAAGGATCTAATTCAAAAATTAACTCTGTTAAGTGTTTCCTAATTTCCCTCACTCCCTCTCCACTTCATAGTTTATATTTTGTTTAGTAGTTGTCACATCCTGCTAACTTATTTTAGTTATTTGTATGCTTGCTTATTGCTCTGATTGTTTTTTTTTTTTAACTTGGAACACTATTTGCCTATTGATGGTTGTGTAACAAATTACTTTAGAATTTTTTTTTGACAGTGAGAGAGAGACAGAGACAGAAAGAATCAATTTTTATTGAGTTTTTCACATGGCTTTTGTTGGACTGACACTTAGTTGTGTATGTGGGTGCTGGGGTTTGAACCCGTGTACTTGTGCATGCCAGGCAAGCGCTGTAACCACAGAGCCACTGCTCCAGCCCCTAGTTTAGAATTTGTGGCATACAGTGAGCATTTATGATGCTTATGATCAGGAACTTGGACCACAACAGTGGTCCAGAATTTTCCCATGTGGTAACCAGTTACCCTAAAGCTTCCTGGCATACAACAAGGATATATGAAGTTCAAGGTCAGGAACTATGGGCTCCAGTTTGTTTCCCATGTGGGTTTTGAGATATGGTCTTTCCACATGGCTCTTTGGGCTTCCTGGCAGCAAGGTGGCTGGATTCAGAGCATGGACATTCCAGGAGACAGAGAGAGCCCAGGGGGTGTTCTGCTGCCTTTCCTGCCATAACCATCGCAGTTACTCAGGACCACTTCTGCATTCCGTTGGCTGGGTTAGTCACGAAGTCCTGCCCAGGTACAGGGGAGGAAAATAGATTTCACCTCTTACTTGAGGGCTGGCGAGGTTCTGGAAGAATGTGTGCCGCTAAGATACCACTGTGGCTGTTTTGGAAGGAACAATCTCCATACTATCTTAATTACTTCCCTATACTTTGCAGGGCTTTGCTTACAGCTGAAAACTTTTTAGCTGATTTACATTGAATTTCTAGTGACACAGCTCTGTTCTAAGTCAAATAACTGTTTTTTGTTTCTTTTTCTGAATTGCAGACTTTAAGTAACACTTATTAAAACACATTGAGCCACATCAAAGAGGAAATAAATCACTGCTTATTCTAAATTTAGAAAAAAAAGTCATCTCCATATTCTGTAAATCAGAATGTTTTAGTTGACTCTAGTCTTTATCATCATTTTAGTCTTTTGTCAGCTTTTGCTATTTTTCTGGCTGTTCTATACCTGGCAGAAGAAATCTTTATATTGAAAATATTTTTTTTCATAGAAAAAGTGAGAGAGAAAGAGAATTATTGTTTCATCTGATTTTTGTTTGTCTGACACTTAGTTGTGTATGCAGTGCTGGGGATCAAACCTGGGTCCTTGCATATGCCAGGCAAGTGCTATACTGCTAGGCCACCATCCCAGCCCCTGTATTGACACTATTTTGATCCTGTCTGTCTCTTTAGAGCTTCTCCTGATTCTGCAACTGAGCTGCTTTGAAACAAATTTTCTCCTGGATTTTAAGGTTCTGACTACCTGCAGACTCCTCAATTTTGTCTTCCCCAACAGTGATAGTAGCCACCAGAAGTTCTGAAACCTCTTAAGTAGTTTTTCTTATGTATCTTACAGTCTTCATCCCCATTTAGATTGGTGCTTGCTAGTCCATGGCAACAACTTTCATCTACTTTAGTTAATTTTTTTTCTACCATGTGTTTCCATACTCCTAAACAGTATATTTTTGTTTTTTTCTGTTTGAGACATTGGCTATCATTCTCCTACTGTGGAAAATGGGCACTCACAACACTGGCACCATTGCTGCTCCCTTCCCTACCTCAGTTCATCCAGTATAGTTATATTGCAAGGTTGGGGAGATAATTTTTAGTGTACATAATATTATTACAGCCAGCACATAATATATTTTGACTGTAGTTTCCTTCTTTTATAACTTTTTGGTTTTTTCCTGGAATTAGTTTTTGCTTTGTTTTTAATTTTTAAACTTCTGTGTATTTGTGCTGGAGCAGTGGCTCAGTAGTTGCCATGCTTGCCTGGCATGAGTGAGGACCCAGGTTCAAACCTCAGCACCACATACACAACTAAGTGTTGGAGAAAGAAAGGCCAGATGGAAAAATAAATAAAGTTAACTCTCTCTCACACACATTCTCTCTCTCTTTCTCTTTTACAAAAAGAAAATTCTGGGGCTGGAGTGGTGGCTCAGCAGTTACGTGTTTGCCTTGCAGGTGCAAGGATGTGAGTTCAAACCCCAACACTATATATACAGTGAAGTGTCAGAGCAATCAAAGTCACATGAAAAACTGAATAAAATTGATTCTTTCCCTCTCTGTTTCTTACTTTCACTGTCCCTCTCTCTCTTTAAAAAACAAAACAAAACCAAAAAACTGTGTATTTGTCACTAATCCTTCTGTCAAACAGTTTACAACTTTTTCTTATTAACTTGAATCCTTGTTTTCATGGACAGCTTCTTTCTAGAACTTTTCATCGTCTTATAGCAAGTTACTAGATCCCAGGTTTACCTATTGGCCTTGGAGTTTCCTTCGCTGTCTTGGACTTTAGTCTCTTTCTGTGTTGAATGTGTGTTTTTTTTCCTTGTGGGGATTGAACTTGGGGTACTCTACTACTGAGTTACAGACCCAGCCTTTTTTGTATTTTTATTTTGAGACAGGGTCTAAGTTGCCCAGGCTGGCCTCAAACTTGAGATCTTCCTGCCTCAAACTCCCTAGTAGCTGGGATTACAAGCATGTACCAGTGTGCCTGACTGGTTTTTCTCTTTCTTGGTTTATTTCACTGTTTATTTTGTTGCTTTTGAATGACTCTTCCAGTAGCAGATTCACAACATTTTGAGCATTTCAGATGCCTAAAAATAGCTTTATTTAACCCACACACTTGATTCTGAGTTGGCAATTATCCTCTTTCAGTATTTCAAAGGCATTGCTTCACCATGTTCTGGATTTTACTGTTGCTAATAAGTCCTTTTCCTTTATATTTATTTATCTTTTACAGTACTGGGGATGCTTTACCACTGAACTACATTTCCAACCCTTTTTATTTTCTCAAGGCAAGGTCTTACTACGTTGCTTAGGACCTTGGTTAGTTGCCCCAGCTGGCCTCAAACTTTCCATCTTCCTGCCTCAACCTCCCAAGTCACTGGAATTACAAGTATGTGCCACTACACCTGGCTACATGTATTCCTAATTCTTTGCATATGAACTTTCCCCCTTCACTCATGTTTACCTCTGCCATTCTGACATATTCTGATATGCCTTATTATGGTTGTTTTTTCATTTGTTTCATTGGGTATTTATTGAGTCCTTTCAATCTGGAAAAGTCTATAGTTTCATGAAATTGTCTTCTATTTAATTCTCTGATGGTTTCCTCTCATTTGCTTCTACTTGCTTTTTCTTGTTTTCTAAATTAAAGTTTCCTGATTTTTATTTCTTTCTCTTGTTTTCATATTGTTCTTTCATTCTAGTTTACTGGTGATTTCCTTAACTCTATGTTCATTTCTAACAAATTTCACTGTTGATGTAGGAATTGAGGGACCAACAATAAAGCTAAAGAGAACAGTCCCCAGGATTGCTCTCACTTCTGCCACCAGACTGCAGATACACATGGCTCCCTGCTCAGTTTTGATAATTCACTGAACACAGAATTCACTGGAAATTACACTCATGGTTTGGTTCATTACCGGAAAAGGACACAGATTAAAATCAGCTAATGGGAAAGGTACATAGGCAGAATCCAGCAGAAGTACCACATGTGGAACTTCATGGTCCTCTTCCTGAGGGGCCAGGACACGTTAGTTTCCTCTCACCAATATATGGTAAGACCCACAGAGAATCGCCACCAGGGTTGCTCACCTGGGCCTTAGTATCCAAAGTTTGTTGGAGATCTCTTACATGGCATGATTGATTGCTCTTCTGATTGATCTTGGTCTCTGTAGTCTCTGTAAGCTAAACTGTGTGCAGCCACTGAAGTCCTCTAGTTAGCTTAGTGATCAGCTCAGAACTAGACACAGATTTCTTCAACACCTTGAACCTCTTCTACCCCTCTACTAACTGCTGGGTGATTTTCACAGTTACATGGTGGCAAGGCTGCAGGAGTTACAGCCGCAGAGCTGGAAAAAGGGGAAGGCCAGGAAGCAAGTTCAGACCCTACAGAGCTTGCTGTTCTTGTGAGGCTCAGCCAGTTTTCCTGAGAAAATGCTGTTTGTTTTCTACAGTTCTAAAAATGTTGATTTTGACCATTTTGTCCAGTTTTCTTGTTGCTTTTTTGGAGGTCCCTTTTCTGCCATTTAAGAAGTACTTCCTGAGAATCCTTTAGTCAATCCAGCAGGAGGACAGAGGTTAGCCTCTTGAACCCAGTAAGGGTGGACAGCAGTAGAGAACCTCTGTCTTTTTGGTTTGGGGTCCTGAAGGGATACATCCCAGGAATAATGGTGAAAAGAAGCAGATAGACCCTTACAGTAAATTATAACTCACCGTTGAGTTATCCCAGTTCTACAAGTTGGATATAGTGATTCAGGGCACTGATGTTCCTCAGTTTGTCAGAATGCTAATTCCTCTGGCAACTGGAAGAAACAACTTAAATCATCTCTGTAGGAAAAAGATCATCAAGACCCCCACATTGCATATATTAAGATTTATTTCTTTGCTTTTATTTTATTTAGTTTTGCAGTGCTGGGATTGAACCCAGGGTCCCATGCTTACTAAGCAAGCTTGCTACCACTAAGGTACATCCCCAGCACCTCCATTATTTATTTTTATTAAAATATTGTGTTTGAAGCTGGGCATGGCGGTGCACGCCTGTAATCCCAGCTACTTTGGAAGCTGAGGTAGGAGGATCACATGATCAAGACTAGCCTCAGCAACTTAGTGAGAACCTGTCTTAAAGGGTTGTAGATCAGTGTGGTACAGTAACCCTGGGTTTAATACCTAGAACAGCCCTCCCCAAAAGGAGTTCTTTCTTTCTTTCACTCATACACACACCCACACCCCCCCACACACACACATATATTCTGTCTCTGTTTGCTTGAGTTTTAACTGAAGAGCTAGTGGAGGAAAGGAGAGTTTAAGATTTTTTTTTTTAAAGAGAGTGAATTTTATTTATTTATTCATCTGGCCTTTGTTTCTCCAACACTTAGTTGTGTATGTGGTGCTGGGGTTCGAACCCAGGTCCTTGCACATTCTAGGCAAATACTCTAACCATTGAGCTATCGCTCCATCCCTAAGAAAGAGTTTTAAAACCAAAACCCAGAGGACTACTTTTTGGGATATTTTCCCCTTAGGGACATGTGCTAATTCTGAAAAAGGCAGTTGAAAGGGTTAAAAGTTGTACAGCATTGTGGAACTATCTAAGGGCTGAAAATTGAAGACCAGGGCCAGAAATTAATGGTGGTCCCAAGTGTATTTCCCACTCTTTTTGGGCTGTGAATCCAGTTTTACAAACTAGGAGTAAAGAAGAACTGTAGGCAAACCAAATCTGACTCATTTCATTCCCAAAATATGTATTAAGGTAAACTCTGACTGCTAGTTTAATTAGTAGAAACAAATACATCCCACTTATCAAGAGTAGATACATCCTTTGGGAGAAGATCACATCATTTTAGGCATCAGATTATTTCTGCAGAATCTATCTGTCAGTAAATAATAACTAGGATACAAGAATAGAAAATAAAGGGACCAACCCCCCCAAAAAAAACCCCATAGATAGCCAATTCTGACCCATAGAGGATTCAGATAATTGATCAGATACATTTTTAAGCCTGATGCAGTGGTGCACACCTGTAATCCTAGCTACTTGGGCCGGGGGGGGGGGGGGGGGGGGGCTGAGGCAGGAGGACCACAAGTTTGAGTCCAGCCTGGCAACAGAGTGAGACCCCCATCTCAAAAAAGTAAACAAAAATAAAGATAACATACTTCATATCTTCAAAGAGGTAGAAGACAACATTAAGAATTTTAGTAAAGGGGTTGGGGATTTAGCTCAGTTGCAGAGCGTTTGCCTAGCATACACAAGGCCTGGAGTTCCATCCTCGGCCCTGAAAAAGAAAAGAATTTTAATAAAGAATTGAAAACTATGAAAAAATTTTGGAATTTCTAGAACTGAAAATAATAGTAACTAAAATGAAACACTCCGTGGATGGGTGTGTGTCGTTCTCTTTAGGGTAGCCCTAAAGGAAGAATACATGAACATACAACTGGCCTGTGGATGTGGCTCAGTGGTAGAGCACTTGCCTAGCAAGGACAAGGCCTGGGGTTTAATCCTCAGCATAGGCAAAAACAAACAAGAAAACACCAGACTGTCAAGATGTAAGAAGGAGGAAAAAGTCAAGAAATGGATACAAGCGAACAGATGGAGCAAGTAGCAGGCACATAGTTGCACCTTACAAGCTTGCTAGGCCAAAGAAGCCAGTCACAAAAAGCTACATGGTATATGATTCCTTCATGAAGTGTACAGAACAGGAAAGTCTGTAGAGGCAGGAGGTGGACTAGTGGTTGCCCAGGACTGGTGAGGAGATGGAAAGATGGATAGGGTGGTGATCCCTAGAGTTAAGTTACTTTTTCGGGGGGATGGGGTAGGGAGGACTGGGAATTGAACCCAGAAGTGCTTTATCACTGAGCTGTATCTCCAACACTTTTTAATTTTGAGACGGGGTCTCACAAAATTTCATAGGGCCTCACAAATTTGCTGAGGTTGACCTCAAACTTGGAAGGCTCCTGCCTCAGCCTCCTAAATCACCGTGCCCAGCCAGAGGTACCTTTTTTTTTTTTTTTTTTTTTTTGGTTCCAATGATTGAACCCAGGGCTGATTAACCTTTTTTATTTTTTATTTTGAAATAGGATTTCACTAAGTTGCCTAGAGCCTCACTAAGTTGCTGAGGCTGGCTTTGAAATTGCAATCCTCCTGCCTGGGCCTTCTGAGCCACAGAGATTACAGGAGTGTTCCCATGTGCCTGGACAAAGTTACTGTTTGAGGTTAAAAAATAGTTATAAAATTGACTATGGTGGGACTGGAGACATGGCTCAGTGTTGGAGCACTTGCCTGGCTTGTTTGAACCCCAGCACCACACATACAACTAAGTGTCAGAAAAACAAAAATCAGATGAAAAAATATTTAAAATTGACTCTCTTTCTCTGTCCTTCTTGTTTAAAAACTGACTATGGTGGCTGTCACACATAATTGTGAATATACTGAGAATCGTTGAGTTGTATACTTTAATATGGTGTTGTATAGCATGTGAATTACATATAAAATCCATAAAGACAAAAAGGACATAAGTGGTTTGCAGAGAATGAAAAATGGGGTGAAAATGAGGAATAACTGTTAATGAGTGCAGTATTCCTTTGGGAATGATAAGACATGGAATCAGTGTTGATGAGTACACAAAGGTATATGACTTGTGAATACATGAAAAATTACCAAATTATATACTTTAAAATAATGAATTTCATGATATGTGAATTATTTATCAATTGTTTTGTGTGTTGTTTGTGAGGTGCTGGGGATGGAACCCAGGGCTATTATACCACTGTACATCTGCAGCTCCTTTTATTTTATTTTGAGAGAGGGCTGAAGTTGGAATCTTCCTGCATCATCATTCTGAGTTGCTGGTATTATAGGTGTGTATCAGTGCATCCAGGACTATATATCTTGTTTTTTTTAAAGAGAGAGAAGAGAATCAACTTTAGTTTTTCATCTGGTTTTTGTTGCTCTGATTCTTAGTTGTGTATGTGGTGATGGGGTTTGAACCCAGGTCCTGGCACATGCCAGGCAAGCATGATACTGCTGAACCATTGCTCCAGCCCTCTTTTACTCTCTCTCTCTCTTTTTAAGAAGAATTGCCAGGCATGGTGGCACATACCTCTAATCCCAGCAACTTGGGAGGCTGAGACAGAAGGCTCATAAGTTCAAGGCCACCCTCAGCAACATAGCATGACTCTAAGCAACTTAATGAGACTGTGTCTCAGAATAAAAAATAAAAAGGGCTGAGGATGTGGCTCAGTGCTTAAGTACCTCTGGGTTTAATCCCAGTACCAAAAAATAAATAAGTAAATAAATAAATTTCCAGGCATGTTGGTGCAGGCATGTAATGCCAGCAACTTGGAAGCTGCGATAGGAGGATTTCAAGTTCAAGGCCATCCTCAGCATCTTAGTGAGACCTTCAGAAACTTAGTAAGACCCTGTCTCAAAATAAAAGATATAAAGAATTGGGGATGTAGCTCAGGGATAAAGCAACCCTCAGTTCAATTTCCAGTAACAAAAAGAAAAGAAAAGAAAAGCTTAAGATATCCTGACAAAAAATCTGGAAAAATTTTTTACTAGCAGATTTGTCCTCCAAGAAATACTAAAGAGAGTCCCTTAGGGTAAAATAAAGTGCTTCCAGAAGATAAGTTTAAAAGAAAGCAAAAATGTACTTTTTTTCTTTTAAAGAGAGGACAGTGAGAGAGAGAGAGAGGGAGAGACAGAATCAGTTTTTATTGAGTTTTTCACATGGTTTTCGTTGCTCTGACACTTGGTTGTGTACGTGGGTGCTGGGGTTTGAACCCGTGTACTTGCACATGCCAGGCAATTTTTGTTAGTAACTTTTCTTCTCTCTGACTTAAGAGAAAACTGCAACAAGCAATAATTATAAATCTGGTGGAATATGCATAGAGAGCATAAAGATGTCATTTGAATGACAAAGACAAAAAGGACATGGAAAGGAATGGAGCTGTATAAAAGCAAAGCTTCTGTATGTTACTAAAATTAATTTTGTTAAGGTACAAGTGAACAGGATGTTTGTTTATTTATTTTCAGTACTGGAGGTTGAACTCCCGGGCACTAAACCACTGATCCACATCCCCTGCCTTTTTTATTTTTTATTTTGAGATAGGGTTTCTTTAGGTTGCTTACGGCCTCGCTAAGTTGCCAAGGCTGACTTTGAACTTGGGGTCGTCCTGTCTCAGCCTCTTGAGTCACTGTGATTACAGGCATGTGCCATTGTACCAGATATGAATGAGATGTTTAACCTTACATTGAAATTTTAATCTCTGCAACAAGGAAGAGTAGCTAAATTGGACTTCACCAAAATTAAATACTTTGGTCTGTGCCTGGTAGTCCCATCTACTTGGCAGGCTGAGTCAGGAGGATCCCTTGAGCACTTGAGTTCAAGGCTAGCCTGGGCAACACAGTGAGACTCCATATCAAATAAAAATAAACTTCCTAAATTTAAAAACCTCTGGACTGGGTATGTAGCTCAGTGGTAAGAATGCTTGCCTAACATGCTTGAGGCCCTGGGTTCATATCCCATCACTGAAGAGGAAAAACAAACTTATGCTTCAAAGGGTAGCTGGCTGCGGTAGTGCACACCTGTAATCCCAGTGACTCAGGCGGGAGGCTGAGGCAGGAGAATCACAAGTTCAAAGCCAGCCTTGACATCTTATTAGCAAAGCCATAAGCAACTTAACAAGAACCTGTTGTAAAAACGGCTGGGGATGTGGCTCAGTCGTTAAGTGTTCCTGGTTCAATTCCTGGTATCAACCCCCACCGCCACCCGCTGCCAAAGTGTAAAGACAGCTCATGGAGTGGGAGAAATCATTGTTCTGACACATCTAAAAAGAGTCTAGTGTCCAGAGTACAGCTCAAGAGAAAGATAAACCAGTTTTAAAATGAGCAAATATTAAAATAGGCATTTCTGCAAAGAGCATATACAAATAGACAATAAGCATATGAGAAAGAGCTAAACACCCTTAATCATTATGGATGGAAGACAATAGTGAGACTGCACTCCACTCTAAAACCAGGGGAAGACGTAAGAAAACTATAGACCAGTACTTCTCACAAACATAGATGCAGAAATCCTCGACAGAATATTAGCAGTGTTAATTAAACAATATGAAAAGAAGTATATCTTGTGACCATACTGAGTTGAATAATGCCCCTCCAAATTCATGGCCGCCTGGAACCTGTGGGTGAGCCCTTATTTAGAAGTAGGGTTTTTGTAGACTTAAAACAGGACTGGAATAGAATGGGCCCTAATGCAGTGACTGGTGTTGATCCAAGAAGAGGGACATCTGGACACAGATTCAGAGGGGAGAGTACATTGTGAAGGTGCAGACACGTGTTGAAGATGATGTGAAGATGGAGGCAGAGATTGGAGTGAGGGAATTACAAGCCAGAAATGCCAGT
>PVKS010002219.1:0-52517 GCA_004027875.1 Aplodontia rufa
CCTATGAAGAACATTTTTTATACATATGGCTATAGTATATACAGTGACATTTATAACTGTTTGGAATGTACCTCTCTGTATCTGGGTTCCAAGATTTCCCCTTCTCCTCCTTCCTATCATCCCTTGTTATTCTTCAAAATATTTGACAATGGGATTAAGCATTTACATTTTTGTACAGGTATGCAGAATAGCTTGTTCAAATATCTTATGAAATATATTGCGACTGTATCACATAAATATTAACATTTGGCATTTTTGTTCTATGGATCTAAAACATGAGTTTGTCTATTTTATTCCTGATCCTGGGTTTAGGTCCAGCCTCCACAAATGAGAGATACCATTCATCCCTTTACTCTCTGTGTTTGACAAACTTCGCTCAGTATGATTTCTTCCAATGCCATCCATTTACCTTCAATAGATGCAATATCATTATTTCTAATAGCTGAGTAGAACTCCATTGTGTGTGTGTGTGTGTGTGTGTGTGTGTGTGTATGTATGTGTATATACATACATACATACCAGAGCTTTTGGATCCATTCATCCAGTGAGGGGAATCTGGGTTGGTTCCATAATTTAGCTATCATAAATTGAGCTGCTATGAACATGGATATTGCTGTGTCACTGTCATGTGCTGATTCTAACTCCTCCCGGAAAATACTCAGGAATAGCAGAATTGTATGGTGGATCCAACCCTAATTTTTTGAGGAGTCTCCACACTGCTTTCCAGAGCAGCTGGACTAATCTGCAATTCCAACAGTGTGCTAGTTTTCCTATCTCCCCACAACCTCTCCAGCATTTATTATTATTTGTATTCTTCATCTTTGCCAGTCTGACTGGAGTGAGGTGAAATCTTAAGGTAGTTTTGATTTGCATTTCTCTGATTGCCAGTGATTTAGAACACTTTCTCATGTATTCTTTGGCATGCTCAGTGTACTCTGTTGACAAGTTTCAATTTATCTCTCTGGCCCATTTATTGATTGGATTGCTTGTATTTTTGTTATTGAGTTTTTTGAGTTCTATATAAATTTTAGGGATCTAAATTTGAGGGATCACAGGCCATAATTCTCTCCCATTCTGTGGATTGCCTCCTGAATGTTTTGACTATATCCTTGGCTGTTCAGAAACTTTTTAGTTTAATTAAAAATAATTTTATAAATAAAAAGAGGCAATAAAATTTTTGAATTTCTGAAAGTATATTAAGAAAACTGAAACTAAAATAATGATTTTTTTTTAAAGAGAGAAGGACAGTGAGAGACAGAATCAATTTTTATTGAGTTTTTCACATGGCTTTTGTTGCTCCGACACTTAGTTGTGTATGTGGGTGCTGGGGTTTGAATCCACGTACTTGCGCATGCCAGGCAAGTGCCGTAACTGCCAAACCACCGCTCCAGCCCCAAACAGTGAATTTCTGTGTTACATTAGAAGAAATTGGCAGTTTGATGTAACTGTAATTTTTCAGGTTTCTCCTTTACTTGTTAAAGTGTAAGTAGACTAGGGACTTAGGAATTGGTAAGTCCCAAGGGTGAAATGCCACCTGCTGCCTGTTTTCTTAAATTTAATTTGTGAATAATGTTTATTTCAATACAGCCATGCTGATTCATTTATATACTATTTTTGCGTAATTGATACAGAGAAAATGGCCCACAGTGCTAAATATTTACTATTTGACCTTTTATAGAAATTTGGTAACCCCAAAAGTAGGCATACTCTAAATTTTCATCTGCTGTAACAGGGTAGTACTTTCTTTAAAACTAAAATAGATAATATCCTTGACCACAGAACAGATGAAATAAATACCTGTGAAAAAATTGGAACACAAATTGGAAAAGAATAATCCTAGTTAAAGGGTAGGGGGGTGATGAGGAATGAGAGCCTATAATCAAATATTTAAATAGTGACAATTAAAATATACACACAAATTACTTCTTTGTATTGCAATCTCCCAGAATTTATACCACAGAGTGAATTTCCAGTATGTCAATTTTGTATGGATAAAAGAATACATAACTGGAATAAACAAATTAAAGATGACACTGATGGATTTGCTTTTATAACTTTCAACCCCCTTCTGTAAAGAAATATAGCTTTCCCAAGAATTCTTTTGTACTGTGAAGATTCATTTCAGGTGTGGTGGTGCATGCCTATAATCCCAGCAACTTGGAAGCCTGAGGTAGGAGGATTGCATGTTTGAGGCTAGCTTCAGCAACTTAGCAAAACCATGTCTCAAAATAAAAAATAAAAGGGGTTGGAGTTGTAGTTCAGTGGTAGAGTGCTTGCCTAGCATGCTGCATGAGGCACTGGGCTTGATCCTCAGCACTACACAACAATAAGCACATAAAATAAAGGTATTATGTCCATCTGCAACTAAAAAGAAAATTAAAAAATAAATAAATAAATAAAAAGGGCTAGAGTGTGGCACATTGGTCAAGTGCACCCTGGTTAATCCCTAGTACAAAACAAAAATTATTCAGAAAGATTCAGGTAATGTTGCTTTGTATTACAAATTAATCATAAGGAATGCAGAAATGACATAAGTTGCCTAGTTCTTTCTAAAAGCATATGTACTATGATCCTTAAGCTTGATAAAAAAATATAAAATACATACTATATATAAAGAATAATGGAAATGTATATATCATAGTAAAATAATTATGACATTCATTCTAAAATTTTAGATAAGTTTTTAATTTTAGCAAATTTATAAAATTATCCAAATTTGACCAATTTAAAATATGGTGGTTTTAGAGGACAACTTGTGAGAACAAACTTCATCTATGAACATAAGCAAAAAATGATCAAAATAAAGTTTTTAAAGAATCAGATCACAAAAGTAATCATTCTTAATCATAAAAGCAATTATTCAGAATGACTAGAAAAAGATAACATTGTTTAAGAACTAGTGCTGACTAGTGCAGTAGATCTTATAACAGTATTTTAAAGGAGCGATTTTTATTTAGATAGGGCAGTGATATATAATAGGTTTGTAAGTCAAATTTTTTCTAAAACTGAAAATAATTGTAACAGCGTACTAACATTGCAGACTATCTTCTGGCATATGTTTCACTATATGTTACTACGTTGTCAATGCTTTGCTGTGTTTAGCCATGGATAATTTAGGTTGTTAAGAGACCTCCCTTCTGTTACTCAAGGCATTTCTGAGTTACCTGCCTCAATTATCTATTATTACCTTTCAGATAAAACAGACTAAATTTTGATTAAATAGTAAATACAATAAGAAAGTAAATTCACATTTAAAGAAAAATGGGAAGGAGAATCTTTGCAGTATATTTTTATGCATATAGCATGTCAAGTGAGTATATAGAGAGGTGATTTTTTAAAAACCCTTCCATTGTTTCAGAACAAATGAAACCACGTTATATAAATTACTTAGAATTTATTTAATATTCTTGCCATTATAATAAATGCCTGAGAAAATCTTAAGCATCAGATCAGGTATAATAAATATTCAGTTACTTTATCATGAGTTTTTCTTAAAGTTCTTTTAAAAGTGAAAATCAATCTTAAAACAACTGTGTTGATCTGTAAGATTTTTCACAGCCCACATTCACCATAGAAAGTAACTATTGGAAAAATGTATAAAATTAGTACTAAAGACCTCTCCTACATTGCTTTCCCTCCTTTGTAGCCTTGTGTTGTTCTAGTGTAAATCACTACTGCTTTGTACCTGTATTCTTCATTTATCTCAGTGACTTTTATTTCTGTAGGCACTGGTTGGTGATAAGACACTGGCATTTTGGTTGATGGATGCTGAAATGTATACAAATATGAGTGTTCTAGCTCCTTTTACTCCAGTTATTGATCGTGGAATACAGCTTCATAAAATGATTCGACTCATTACTCATGCGCTTGGAGGAGAAGGCTATCTCAATTTTATGGGTAAGTGTGAGTTACCAGTCTGGGTTTAAAATGTTAACTTATATTATATGTGACATAAATCATGTAGAATATACTGATTTAGGTTTCCTGATTGAAAATATAAAATGACTTTATTTCTTTAATATACTTTCATGTGTAAATTGAAAAATTAAAACTTAATTATTGTATAATTACTGTTGTACATGATGCAAAACCATACTCTCTAAGCTGGTATTTTATTGAATATTACTGTCAACACTATGATAAACTATTTTTTTAAAACTGGAATTATCAGTCTGAATTTTGTCTGAGTTTTGTTGCAGTGTTTGTAAAATAAAACATAAGTAATAGAGTAATATGTATTAGTCATGTACATGTACATGTTATGTCATTATTATTAGTCTTCTTTGAGGTAACTGTCCAACAGATTATCTGTGAAATTCAAGGCTCAGGGATATTCTGATGAAATATATATTTTTTAAAAAATAGGAAAACATGAATACTTGAAGATCATTTTTATCTGAAGGATGTTAAATGATGAAATATGGAAATTAACTAATATAATTTTTCTATTCTGTTTGGTCAATAACAATCTTAACATTTGAGTTTTAGAGGATTTTATTAGCTTTTAGGCTACAAAGAAACAGACTAGAGAATATGTACAGAGAGGTTGCTTATTCTTAGCATTTTTGTATAACAAAAACCTCTGAGCTTTAGATTTATGCCTTTTGATCTGAAAGTTTTTATATCAAGTTTCAGATTGGATTTTTAAAATGCTCTCTTGTTGGCTAACTGTAAGTTAGGAAGATAAGTCCAAGAAAGCATATGTTGATTTTACCTGTACTACCTATACCTTTGAGTACATTCCCTACCTCTCAGGTTCACCAAAATGTGTTAATGCTCCTGGCCTATCAAGAAATAACCTCCCTGACCTGTGAGGCTAGAGCCCATCAGCCAGGTACCAGGTCAGGGTTCTTGATGGACTTTGCTGGTATTGGATCCTTAACCAAACTCAGCATTATTTCTATAAAACCAACTGATCTTACTTACTTTGTAAAGCTGCGTTACTCTTCAGTGGGGCCATCCCATTAAGGTCTTGGCTGCAAAACAAATCTGTTTAGTACACTTATGTAAAGTTGGGTTCTATGAACCTATGCAACTAAGTATACCACCTTGTAAAATAAGGACAATTGGAGGGTTAGTGGGAGACTTAAGATGTTTTATTTCATTTATGAGAACATAGTTCATCAAACTATTATACAGAAAATAATTTTATATTTCTAAAAAATAAAATGGAGTCTGTACTCATGTATTCAATCCTATGTTGTTAATTCTTGAAGCCCACATCTGAAAATCTGTAAGTTCTAACTCAATCTACTGCTTTAGTATGGATAATTTAAGTGACATCAATTTAGCTCTGCCAGTAGTCTCTAGTGTCACAATTGTAAATGCCTAGTAGAGTCTCTTTTCTGAGGCTTTTTTGTTGAAGATATGAATCCTGGTCTGTGGTGCATAGCAGAGCTTCCAGGCAAGCATCAGAGGAAAGAAAAAGCATCTGCATATGACAGACACTTAATGGTCATGTTTAATTTAAAATTAATAACTTCAAATAAGGAAGTTCTGATGAAAGTTCATAGTGTGAACTATTTGCTGTTTCTTGGTCAGTGTTTTTCCTGAGGGTTGAGGCATGTTTTTCCTGAGGGTTGAGGCATGTTTTAGAGAGCTAGAGCATTAATAAATCTCTGGGAACTTTATAAACTTTCTGGAATATTCATATTATCACTTGAACCTATATATATTTAGCTAGGACAAGCAGAGCATCTTTTCCATTTTGGAAACTCTTCCCACGGAACTTTTCATAGTAAGAAAATAAGCATTCATAATTCTAATATCTTATATTTCATAAGATTGATAAATTGACATTCATGGTATCAAATATAATTTTTAGATAATTCTTTGGTGTAAGATAGTCCTGTTGTCGTTTTATTCTTAAACAAGTATCTTCTAATTTTAACTCTAACACCCTTTTGAAAAAATTCCTCAGTATCTTACTTAAATTGAACACTTTTCTAAGTTTGAAATCAATAATCTAGTGGTTCTGTGATTTCTGATAATCTATGTTTTTTTATGGAATTCAACATTTTCCCCATGAACTCTCATGACTTTAAGTATCTCACCCATTTTCGGATCATGTTACTGTCCTGAAAGTCTCAGTTAAGTATGGTGTCTTCTAGCTCATCTGTCAGCCTCATATCAAAGGACTCCCATGGGTTCTCCTTGATATCTTTGCTCCAGCCAAACACTCAGTCTTATAGTTCATTGAATGCACCAAACTCTGTGTCCTCTGAAATCTGCTACTTTTGGTGTACTCCCTTCCAACATACATTCATACACACCTGGAATTAGCCCACACAAACCCTCCGACATCGCTTCTCACACCTGATCCAAGCCTTCCTCTTCAGACCTCATTTCTTTAAGAAGTCCTTTTCTTAAGCCTCATATTAGCATGGTGTTTCCTGTTTTATAGTGTTTTCCTGCCCTTTCATGAGATTTAATAAAATTATATTTGAAAAACTCCTCAGGACTTGTCTTCCTTGGTAAATTTAATCCTTAGTGAAAACAGGATCATCTATGTCATATTCACTGTTTTTAATCTCTACAAACTAGCATACTATCCCAGAACATTATAAAGCTGTCTGTTTTCCTAAAAGGGTATTGTGTGTGTGTGTGTGTGTGTGTGTGTGTGTGTGTGTGTCTGTGTGTGTGTGTGTGTGTCTGTGTACTATTAGCTTGTAATGTTTTTATCATTAATTTATTACTTTCAGTAACCTTTGTAGTTCAAATCTGAGTAGCTTTTCAGTGGCATGTAAGAAAGTAATATTTAAGAAGAGCAATTTATAAAATTCCTCAAAATTGAGATGTGGTTGTTTATTCTTCTTTTATATATTTTTAAACTTGTTAACTCTTTAGAGTTTTGTTTTTCTTTCCACATAGTACAGAAAGAGTGAATTAAAGGAAATAAATACATGAGCACATTTTTGTAATATTTCATTAAAATACATTTACATAAATTTGTAAAGCATAAGATATGTATTCTGTGTATCAGAAATCTTTAAGGTCAATATGGAATTTTTTTCAGAATAATACCAATTTGGCTGATGTGTCTTTTGTTTGTTTTTATCTTACATATATTTCTAATTTTGAATTCCAAAAATTCACTCCAATTAAAGCATGGTAATATTGCTATATAATTTTTATTTGCTAGGTTATTTTAATTGGTTTCATGAACATATTTGTAATTCCTGTTCTGTCATATAGTCATATAAAAGGATCAAACAGAAGGGAAGCATGGATGTCTTAATTATTTGTATACTTTTATATCACTGATTGTAAAAGAGCTATAATAATAAATATTAATAAAAATAATTAACATCAGCATAGTGCTTTTTTCCAAAACACTTTCAAGTGTATTGACTAATTTAATTTTTTTTCCTAAATATTAGTTGCAAGGAAACCTGGGGCTGAAAGTTGAGAGAATACTAAATAATGCTAGGTGGACATTCCAAGTTCCATTTTTGCTAAAAGTACAACTCTGGGAGGGAAAGGGACATGTCTAATCTTGTATGCTTTTGTATCATGATTTCCAATTAGAGAAAATTAGAATACAATTATATGTAATGTATTGATTATCCACAAATGTATGGTGAATGAATATGTTGAAAAGGTGGAGCTTAGCGGTTAAGGAAACCATCAGGTCAGAATCCAGACCTATCCCCTTTTCAACTATGTGGCCTACATCAGATACATTGCCCCTCCTTACCTTCCTTTACACAAAGGTAATGTCTGTTTCAATTGTTTTTGAGAGTTCAGTGATTTAATGCATATATAAAACACAGAATATTTTCTACCACATACTTCATAATTAATTTTTATTTAAATTTACTGTTACTGTTGTTATTATCAATTATCCCAACAATTTTATGGGCTCTGAATGATGGTGTTCTTATTCCATCAGAGTGTATTTTAGAATCTTGTCTGATGATATACTGTCTAATATAAGTTGATTTAAAATGTTAAATTTGGGACAAGGTAAAAAATAACCTGTTATATTCATTTACCCTTTAAAACATCAAAAAATGTAATGATTGTTTGCTAAAAATCAATGATATTTTCCCATTTTATTATGTGATAATTTAAGTAATTTCTGCAGTCTTACCAAGAGTAAATACTACTTTTTTGTTTTTCATTCACAATTATTTCTACTGACTGTTGCTACTAAAACAACTGTAGTTTTCAGTTTGAGGAGCCTGAGTTTGCCTCAGTTGTATTTATTTCTGTGGAAAGGAACTATCGTATTTATCAGTTAATAGTTGTGTCAATTCATGTATAGACCCTCAGAGCAAATTTAATAATGTATTTCTGGTGTACCTGTGTACAGAATTTCAATACAGAGAGAGAAGGGGAAGGGAGAATGGAATGAGGAAGGGAGGGGGAGAAAAGAAGGAAGAGGAAGGAAAAGGGAAGTGAGGGAGAAGGTGACAGAGAGCAGGAGAAGAGGCAATTTAACGCTCAAGGCAAATTAAACTTAAAAAGTTTAAAATTATATGAGATACATATCAATTTCAGCAATAAATTTAACCAATTCATAACACATGGTAGAATGTTTTATCACAATTTATAAAACTCCTGCTTCAGACATTTATGACTATCTACTATGTACCAGGTGACTTACTCAGTTCTTGCCCTCCAGACCTCAAAACTCGTAAGAGAATACAAAGAAGTAACCATCAAGTATCTTTATATTAGTATATGCACTAGGTATAGTGGAAAAGATGAGTATAGAATATCATGTTAGTATGTAGGAAACTGGGTTAGGAGATTTTTGGTGAAATTTATGAACTGTTTCAGCCACACCAATGTGGAATTAGGAGTCCTCTAGAAAGCCAGAGATGAGCAAAAATCAGTTTATGCATATAACTTAAACAACTGGAAATTTGAAATTAAAATCAGTTGGGAATACTAATGTCAAGCAAATGAAAAAAACTAGGCCTGAGAAATAAAATTAGAGGTTATTTGCTGATTGGTAAGTTTAATAAAAAAAAATTTATTTTATCATTTTAAAAATATTGTGAATTCTTCAGTAACAAAAACCTTTTAGTAATAATTGACTTAGTAGTTTCTTTTCTTCTGTGTATTTGTAATATAACTGAAAGGATGTGGTTTTGGAAACATGAAACAATAATTGTTGATAATCTATATGTCTTTGTTCCATTTTGTAATCATTGGCTAAGTATATCTGATGGTTAAAAATAAATATGTAAAATATCTACTTCACACATTGGATGAACTCAGTGAATATTTATTAATTGCATATAAATAAACTGAAAAGGCAACAAAAAGGAGAAGAAACATGAAAATAGGAATATGGTTTGCCTAGCCTTATGACGATTATCTGGTTATGGGAAGACCATCATTTCCTAATCCAGTCAACTGAGGCAGAGTAATTAGTGACATAGACTTATCAGAAATTGATATAGAGGGACTGGAGCAGTGGCTCAGAGGTTACGGTGCTTGCGTAGCATGGCGCATGTATGTGAGTTCAAACCCAAACCCAGCACCACGTACACAACAAAGTCTCGGAGCAATGAAAGCCATGTGAAAAACTCAATAAAAATTGATTCTCTCTCTCTCTCTCTCTCTCTTTTACTGTACTTCTCTTAAAAAAAAGAAATTGATATAGAGATGAGATAAGGTAAATAAATTGGCTACTGTGTCTTGATAGCACCACCAGGAAAAAAAAAAATAATTCTGACACTTCAATATTATTTCTGTATAATTCCAGAATAATGATTAATAAGCTTTTTAAATTAAAGACTGGTTAGAATTATATAAAGAGATTAAATCAAATATTTATTTTCATTCTAAAAATTCATGTATAAGCATTTTAAAATATCAAATGAAATAATTTAAAATATGAACATTAATTTTGTATCTTGCTGATTTAAATATTGGCAGATGAGGTAGAGTACAATTTTAGAGTCAACCAACTAAACAAAATGAAGACAATCATAAATTTGAAATGAAGTAGTTACTTTATAGTTTTTAAAATGCAAATTTTAAAATGCATAAAAATGTCATCATTGAATCACAAGTGGCTTTTTGTGTGGCTTTTCAGAGAGCTCTTTGTAACTCTACAGCAAACTGTAGAATAGTTAAGAGAAAAATACAGTGGATAGATAATAATAAATATTTTGTTACTGTAATCAAGTATCTCATATAATAACTCTCAAGAAGAAGAGCTTGGTTTTCTTGTAGAACCTGCTGCCTTTTATCAGTAGCTTGCTGCCAGTTTGATGTCAAAGGAAGTTTCTCCCCTGGTTTGACTTTATCCTGTTTTGGTTCATCATATATAGTTTGAGATTGAAAAGCAGAGGGACCTGAATCACTTTCAGAACTTTCACGGTAATATTTCACTTGTTCAGAGACCTTTGAATGAAAGTAAGAATCATTCTCATAACAGAAGCTTTTCTTTTGGGGATGATAGCATTGTAGAAAAGCACTTTTTAAATGAGTATACTTCATTCAATTTAAAATTTTAATGACGTATATAACGCTCTGGATATATCTCAAAACATAAATGATTCCAATTTCTCATAAAAAAGTAAACTAGCAATGTTAAAACAAAACTAGTAATATTTCAGTACTATAATAGCAGTAATCTAGAAAACTGAAAACTTGTATTATCATAAAACATTCCTTTTGACATTAGATATTGATATATAAACTGAAATATCAGAAGAAATCTGGAATCAGCAGGACTCACTAATTTGTTCATTTATTCATTCATTCATTCAAGTTAAATTCATTGTTTCCAAATCCAGTCTTTACCATTTTCAATGCCAGGGGTAGGTGGGGGAGGAAATAATTTTAAAAATGTGTAGGAGGAGCTATATATGCAGATAACTCCAAGCAAAGTGATGTAACCAGTCAAACTTTCAAAATTCTTCATTTTCTCCCATTCTTCCACCTGAAATTTATCTTTCCTTCCTGTTTTTCCTTGTTTCAAAGAATACTCTGCTTTTCCTATTAATAAAGATTTTAGATCCCAAATGTAAATTAAGTTGTTCTGATTCCTACCATTAAAATCAATTGGGTTGTCTTTATCTTTTACACAAGACATTGTAGAATGTAAAGATGGAATTATTTTTTTTCCAAATCTGTCATGTATGGATGAGTTTACTAACCTTCATGGTTTTTATAGCCTCACTAGAAGCCCATACCTTCTGTTATTCTAAAGGAATTTGGAGAGTTAAAATCCACTGTCGGTCAAGTTCAAACTTCTGAGTCTCTTCCTCCACCTCCTATACTGGAGTTTGAACCCAGGGGAGCTCTACCTCTTAGCTACATCCGAAGCCTCCCCTTTTGTTCCTCCACTTTCCCTGCCCTCCTTCTTTCTCCTAGTCTTTCTTTTATTTATTTATTGTTTTTAAAGTTGATGCTGAAACTCACTGTGGTGTATTCATATATGGACATAGCATAATTCAGTCAATTTCATTCCATAATGCCTCCCTTTTCCCAGCCCTTGTCTCTCCCTCTTGGTTCCTTTCTTCTACTCTACTGATCTCCCTTCTATTTATTTTCATGGGATCCCCCTACACTTTACTTTTTTCCTTTTTTCATTCTGTCTTCTGCAGAGAAAATATTTACTCTTTGATTGTTTAAGTCTGGGTTATTTCATTTAACATGTTAAATGGTTAATTCATTTAACATTTCAATAACATAATTAATATATAATATATATACATATACATGTATGTGTATGTGTATGTATGTATATGTATGTTTATGTGTGTGTGTGTGTGCGTGTGTATATATATATACACATATATATACCACAACCAGCTGCACCTATACTGATTCTTGTTATTTTTCTGGGGAGTGGTCTTGACTGTGGTATGGCCACCAAAAAAAGAAATGTTTTAAAGATTTCACAGTGATTTTTAAGGCTCAGAAGTAAAGAGAATTTCAACAGGATATAAAAAGTACAGGAAGCTCTTCTTCTTACAAAACAAATCACAGAGGGCACAGCAAGAGGATTGGTGAGGAAGGAAAGAGAAGCGAAGTTTGGACAGAGTGCAGCATGTGATGAGTTTAACTAGTGGTGAATAGCCAGGAGGCTGGGTTTGGACTTACCTTTACAAATAAGGCAATCCAGATGGGGGCTGCTCTTGAATGCTTTTGAGGCACGTTGTTAAATATCTATACACAAAATTTAAATCAGAAGCTTCTGTTTCTCCCATATTGTTTGTACGCAAATAGTATGCATATAAAGTATATAAAGAGGCTTAAGTACAAACCAAAATCATGTTGATAGAAAATAAACCATTTTTTTTTGTTTATAATGTGGGTCATCTGATATGTGCACATGTTTCTCCTGCTTTGTTGTTTAGGAATTTCATTATCATGATGTTATTCTAGTTCCTGTAATGAGTGATACCTGTGGAGAAAGAGGCACAATTACAAACTAGCAATTTTCTCTCTCAGCAGTATTATGAAATTTCCATTACTAAATTTGAAGGATTTTCTCAATATGATTATATTGTATTTTGACATTTGAAAATTCCGTGGGACATTCTTTAATGAGTATGTTACATTCTCCCCAAGCCACAGGGAGAATTAGATGAATTTTGTCCTAAGTGTCAGTCTACATTTATTGATAGCTGTATTAGACTTTAGTGTAAATGTGTGATCTTACTTCAAATCTTCCATCTGTTATTGTTTAGTGTCAAACTTGTAAATTCTTCTTTTTCTGATAGATAGGAATACAATAAAAATTTAAATGCCTTCCTGCTAAGTGCTGGAATTGAAGCAGTTATAGAAAGACAAAATACACTCTCCTGAACAGTAGGAGTGCTAATTTTTGGCATTTTCTTTTAGCTTGTTGAGGCAAGTTTACTGAATGTAGCATGACTTGAAGAAGTCTATAAAACTACAAAATTCTCAGTATGAGCAGTTGTAAATGGCTTGAAGCTCCATTAAAATGCTCAGATACTCAAATAGCATATATTCTGAATGGTAGGGACCTAACAGTAATGGGCCTGATTTGATTCAGCCAATTTTATCTGGCTTTAATGAGAACCTACCACAATTGTGACATTGTGCTGAGAGTAAAGGAAACACCATAACAATTACCTGGGGAGTTTTAAAATATTGAAACCTGAGATCTGCCAGAACCATCTGAGCCAGAATCATGGAGTATAAGGCTCAAGCATTTAAAAAATCACACCAAATGATTTTAATATATAGGGTTACAACACAGAGATCCACTAACAAAGGGAAGAGCAAAAATGAAGGTAGGGCCAGAAAGCCAGGACCCGACAACCCACTGGAGGCCAGCATATGGAATTCTCTTCTTCTTCCTCTTCTATTTTTTAAACACCCAGTACTGGAAAGGCTCCTTCTGCCAGGTTACCTTTCACAAGTAAAATTTTGTCTTCTTCCCTGCAGAAAAGAATAACCTTCAAGAAGAGTTACTGTAGAGAAACTTTGTCTTAATCTACTAGATAATGTTTCTTATGTATCTTATCTACATTTTTCTCTACCTATTTGCATTGATGTAAATTGGAGCTATCAAACCCTTTAAAATATGAAAATGTTATACTCATTATCTGGGTGTTAAGAAGGAAAAGAAAAGCAAATTCTAATTTTTTGGGTTTTTTTTCCTTTCCCCTAAGACTTTTATCTCAGAAACAGAAAGTTCTCTCTTTGATTTATGACTAGAGAAACCTAGTGTCATTAAGAGTGAAGATAATATTACTATTGTCTGAATAGTTTATTTTCATTAAAGAAATTTATTGGGAAAATAAAATTGTTTTTTTTTTTACACAGAACATGCTAACCAATGCAGTATTATTCCTCATACGCTATAGATTTTCAACCAAAACCTTCTTTGTAAGCATTTGTCTTTCTCCTCAAGGAAGTATATAATTTTATCACTACTTGGAAGGAAAATTTCTAAGCACCATACAATTGATTTTTGTTTTCATCTCCATGCATCAAGATAAGGTCATCACATATAAGAATTTTTCCTTGGTGATTGCATAATATATTTCCTAACCTAACAAAACAATAAAATAGTCTTATATCTTATAATAAATACCAGTGGAAAAAGTATAATTTCTTCTAAAATTACCATCTGTTTTTTTTCCATTGGGGTATATGGGTTTCTGTATATATGTACACACATATATAGTGTATATTTACTCTATGCATTTGTACTATATAAATGTATATATAGCTAAATAACAATATTATATATATTATATATATATATATATTATGTATATGTCTCTGAATGGATTCTTTATCCATACTACCCTTAATTATAAGGAGACCCATAGTATTTAAACTTCTGTGGCTCCATTATTAAGTTGTAGAACCTTCCCGGTTGTGGTAGTACACACTTGTGATCCCAGAAACTCTGGAAGTGAGGTTAGCCTCTGCAAATTAGTGAGACCCTAAGCAACTTAATGAGCCCCTGTCTCAAAAATAAAAATGAAAAGGACTGGGGATATATTTCTGGGATAACATTCCCCCTGGATTTAGTACATCCCCCCAAAAAAGTTATAGAACCTTAAAATTTGCAGAATGTAAATTGGTGGGATTACAGGTGTGCACCACTGCACCTAGCTGTCCTCACCTCTTAAAAGTTCTACCACCTCCCAGTATAAGCAGTCTGGGGGAAAACTTTTAATATATGGACCTTTGGTGGGGGTTTCAAGATCCACACTATAATAGATATATGGCATGCTTTAATGTTTTATATAAAATTTCACTAAACCTTCTTTATTATATAGCATTTTAGAAGAACTTCAAAACCTAACATCCCAAACATGAGCCTCAGTATTCCACAGAAGAGTCCTCTAAATACGGGGAAATTGCAAGTTCTAGGATGTTCTAACAAATGATTCTCCTCCTAAGGTGGGGGTTGAATGGTGGTCAGGTTGCTACTCTAGGAGATGTGAATAAACATAAATTAATATAAAGTGTAATTATCACTCTCAGTCTCCAATACAATGTTGTATCTTCCCTTAACCCTGATCCAAGTTCAAACTCCTACCTGAATGAAAGCCTCATTTTATTGATGAAGCACAGCAATAAAGGACTGTCAAAGCCACCCCTCCATATTGTCCAACGGCATGGGTTTTCCTTACAGTATTTTTGCTGTGGTATTAAGCTCTTAAATCATCTCTCACCTTAACTAATTCTCTTCTATCCAGTTTTACTATATTAATATATCTTATTTGGCTCACAATCTGTTAGCCCTTTCTGTAGATTTTCCAAAATTACACACACACACACACACACATAATTCTGTTGATCTCCTTCCTAAAAGTATTGATCAGTCTTCATTTTAGCTCAGAGATGAATGTCTAGCTCTGTTAGTGATACTGAAATAGGCTGTAAGGATCCATAGGCTACAAAGGGCAATTGATCATGTATGTCCAAAGCCGATGAGCTGTTTGTCACCTCTTAAAATAAGGTGATGAGTGTTCAGAGCCAAAATATGCTCTTTGGAACCTTTCTGCTGAGCACCTTTCCAAGGGAGACTGGAAACTTAAAAATCTGAATTTCTATGCTCTAAAACTTCTGGTCACTATCTGAATCTTTACTTCTCTAACCCCAGGGTTCCACCTAAAAGAAGAAAAGGGTGTGAAAATGAGCTCTTAATTAGGTATAGAAAGATTCCCCTCCCAGTTCTTTAGGAAATACAATAATATTTTCTTTTCTCACTAAGAATAGGTATCTCTTTGGCAGTGTTCTTTCTCTGAAAGTCTGAGGGAATTCAGATTATTTAGGTGACTTGTTTCAATTTTTTTTTTTTTTAAGAGAGAGGGACAGTGAGAGAGACAGAGAAAGGGAGAAACAACTTTATTGAGTTTTTCACATGGCTTTTGTTGCTCCAACACTTAGTTGTGTACGTGGTGCTGGGGTTTGAACCCGGGTCCTCGTGCTTGCTAGGCAAGCGCCGAAACCGCTGAGCCACCGCTCCAGCCCGACTTGTTTCAATTTGACAGTATTGTCCCATACTACTCTAAGATTAACTACAATTTCCTGAATATTCATTTTGAGTGAAGCAGTGTGTGAAGTGTTTTATGTATAATTTCTCATTTAAAGCTTTGTTACATTCCTGAGGTGCAGGTATGATCATCTTCATTTCACACAGAGGAAAATAAATGGTTAGGTGGTACTCAGGCTTCTACAGGAACCAGAATTTGAATCCAACTGTCTACTTCAAAACTTCCACTCTGCACTGCACCCCCATAAAACCCAACATTTCTTCTTTGACCTGAAATGAATACTAAAGCCGGCAGTGTTGTTCTTGGAACTCTAAATGTAAACACCCATCCAAAGGAAAGGAATCAAAGAAGAAAACAACAGATTATGCTTCATATTGTATAGTAGCCTATGAAACAAGTCAAGGGAGAAAATAACTTATTTCCTATTTATGAGCCATTGTTACTGATTAATTAACCCCTCTGCCCCCATTACTTTCGATAATGATTCAATCATCCTGCACTGATTAAATCTCTACAGCTGCATTAGGCACTGGTCTAGGAATTGAGTAGGAAAACGGAAGACTTAGCCCTTAGCTTGAGAAGCCCACTGTCTAGAGAGGAAACAGGACAGATGTAGGTGAGTGTGTTCATTGATAAATATCCCTTTCTGGATCTGCACAGAGCTCTAAGAGTACTCCGAAGAAGAACACCAGATTAAAGTACAAAGATAAGAAAATGGTGGTCACCAAGGAAGGATTCATGCACAATGAGGAGTTGAGTTTAAAACTGTTCTTTTCCTTGAATCCTGCTCCTCTGTGTGTAGTCATCACTGGGATCCTGACTCTTCAAAGCTAAGAAGGCAAAGTAGAATGAGTACATATTAATTTAAAACATGAAAGATACGGGGAGAAAAAAGCCTCACACAGAAGCAGCAGCCAAGTCATAGAGAGCAACAGAAGGATTTTACAGAAGATTGACACAGTCAGATCTACAGTTCAGATATATTGCTTGATTGAAAATGTGAAAGATGGATTTGAAGGGGCAGTCAACTCAAACTAAATATAGCATCACAAAATCTTTTGCCATCAGAATTCTTTTAAATTGGTTTTAAATTGTAGGTCTAAATTCTTTCCACACTATTCACATAAATCAATAAATTGGACATCCCTAATGATGAATTCAGTCATTTTACTTGTTTTTTTCAAAACAAAACTTTTCTGAGTATTATGAGAAAAAAGAAAGAAAAGTTTATGCTTTCCAGGATTACACAAATACTAGAATCCCTCTCATTACTGGCTCAAATGAAAGATTTAATTATAAACTCTGTGTAAGTTACATTGTACAAGGTGTCACTCCCCGCAACGTTCCGGAACGGGGAGCGGGTGGAACGACCTGGACCTGGGCTGTTCCACGGGAGCCGACAGGACACTGGAAACCGGGGGCCGACAGGACAGGGCTGGGAACCAGGGGAAAGGAGTCGCTCCCCGCAGCGTTCTGGAGCGAGGAGCGGGCAGAACTACCTGAACCTGGGCCGTTCCCTGAGGGTGAGGGGGGAAAGGGCTGGGAACCAGGGGAAAGGTGTCACTCCCCACAGCACTCCGGATCAGGGAGCGGGCAGAACGACCCGAACCTGAGCTGTTCCCCGAGGGGCCGAGTCAGGAAACTGGGATGGGACCTGGGGGAAAGGAGTTGCTCCCCACAGCACTCCAGAGTGAGGAGCGGGTGGAACGACCCAAACCTGGGCCATTCCCCAAGGGCTAAGTCAGGAAAGGGCTGGGACCTGGGGGCGAGGGGGGTGAGCACCGGCAGCCGGAACACGGGACCTGCATCTTCTACCCCTGCTTATCTCTCCGACATCTCTGCTGATCTCTCCGGTTCTATGCTTCTTCTCTGCTTTTCTCCTTCAGGACAGGGCTGCTTTCCTCCTGGCTGCCTTCTTCTCTGGTTCTGTTTTCTTCCTTCAGGAAAGGGATGCTTGCTGCTTGCTTGGTTGCTTTCTTTTCTCTGGCTACTGCTTCTCCTTTGGCTACTTCCTTACCTGACTAGTTGCTACTCTATTTATCCATTACAACAACCAATAGGGGTACAGTGCAAACACATCCAATTGTAACAAATGAGTGGCCAAGTAGCTTAGTCATGCGGTCAGGCAATTTGCTAATTACAAGCCAGCTGGACCCCTTAGAGTTGTTTATCACCAATTCTTTTACAAGCAAGCTGGGCCTCATGTTCCCAACATCTCCTCCTTTTTTATTTTTTCTGAGAGGAGGATAACATACAGGTGACTGTGTCTGCCTTAGGTTTTTCCATTCACACCTCCCCTTTCTTACCCATCATTGGAATAAGGTGCAGGGTAAGGCACCCTTCCTGTCTTAGGTTGATAAGGTGGTTGAAAGGATTTACCCATCACTGACTACCACCCCCTTGAGCCTGAGCCATCCATATCATTGCTGACTTATGGTCATCAACTCTGAGGGCAGCATAAGCTTGCTCGATCCCTTCCATGCCTTTTTACCGCAAGACCAATCACAAAGCACATAATAATAATGACACTGGCCACTCTTCCCTAGGACTTACACATAGACCCAATGTCCACCAAAATGTCCATTTGTTTTTACAGTAGATAAACTTCATGGTCAATAATCCAGAGTACAGGTGTTGATCTACAGCTCCTTGTTTTGCAAAAACCTTTGCAGCTGGGCGGAGCCAGAATTTCTTCAAAATCTTCCTGGCGGGTAATGTCCTGCTGGTGGGGGGTGAGAGATTTCCTCACACGGGGCACCACTATGTTGCTCCCCGCAACGTTCTGGAGCGGGGAGCCAGCGGAACGACCCGGACCTGGGCTGTTCCCCGGGAGCCGACAGGACAGGGCTGGGGCAAGGAGTCGCTCCCCGCAGCGTTCTGGAGCAAGGAGCGGGCAGAACGACCCGAACCTGGGCCGTTCCCCAAGGGCTAAGTCAGGAAGGGTCGGAGAGCCAGGAACAAGGGGGCAAACGCCTTCTTCTCTGGTTCTATGCTTTCCTCCTTCATGACAGGACTGCTTGCTGCTTGCTTGCTTGCTTTTCTCTGGCTACTGCTTCTCCTTTGGCTACTTCCTTACCTGATTAGTCGCTACTCTTATTTATCCATTACAACAACCAATAGGGGTACAGTGCAAACACATTTATCCAATTGTAACAAATGAGTGGCCAAGTAGCTTAGTCATGCGGTCAGGCAATTTGCTAATTACAAGCCAGCTGGACCCTTTAGAGTTGTTTACCACCAATTCTTTTACAAGCAAGCTGGGCCTCATGTTCCCAACACAAGGTGGAAATATATTGCTTTAGGTAAATTATTTATATTGCATATTCTTGACTTAAATAGTCAAATACTTGAATACTGTTTCAGTCCATATGGGTAAGAGTTGTTGTTCTTTGAATATACAAAGGATATCAAAGAGGTTCTTTGTACCCTGTGTTTTATTTAAAATTCAAATCCAACTTAGGAACTTGACTTAAGCAGTTTTGTTGTGCAATGTGAGTTTTAAGGCTGCCCAGGTAATAAATTGTACAGTAGTTGCCATTTGGAAAAAATCTATCTTTAATTTGAATTGAAAGGTGTGTTATTGTTAAGGAATATAAAATTCTGTAATACAGCAAAAAATCACAAATTGGTTTATTTTTTATAAAAAAAATGTTCATTTTAAATTTTTAAATGTGCATTACCCATGGAGACAGATTACAAATGAACAAAAATAGTATTATTGCTTTTTTAGATCATAAACAGTGCTATCATAATATATACAATACTTATTTGCCCTTTAAAAAGGGCATTTAGAATTAGACTCTATCTCAAAAAAATAAAAAGATCTGCGGATATGGTTCAGTGTTAAAGTACCCCTGATTTCAATGCCCAGTATCACAAATAAATACATAATATATACATACATCTCTACATACATTTAGGAAATTTATTGATAATTAAAAATCTTATACTAGTAGCATTAAAAATATAAATCTGTTTGTTTAATAAAGAAATTTATAATTTGAAAGAAAAAAAATCCCAAAACAGCTTTTCAAGTTTGTTTGCACATTGTTGTGTAATAAACCATTATGAATTAATTTTAATAAACCTCATGTGATAGATGTTTGAGCCTTACCATTATAAAACCATCATCATTCAGAGGTACCATTTTGACTTGTGCTAAGATGAGCACGTTTATTGAAAAGATGAGATGGCCAAATGGAGTTTAGAAACCTAAACAATTCACACTTTGTTAATAATTTTAAAATTTATATACTGTATTTTAAAATATTTTGTATGTGTCACAGATTAAAATGTTATAGTTTACTTACTGGCAAATGTTAAAGGATGAACAACTAATTTACTATGTGATTGTTGAATTATTTTGTTGTCTCTCCTTCCCACCACAGCGGTCCTCCTTAATAACACTATCCCTAAATAAGATGACACACAGATAACTTTGCGTATTTTAGCATATTATCTACAGTTTAACCAGAAATACCATTTGTCTCATGTGGTTAAAAAGATAATTTTAATACTAACTCATTTCACATTTTATTCTTTGATATAGAAATTTTGTACACTTAAGTATTTTTTAAGGATCAACTTATTTTATTCCTACTTATAGATTTTCAAATAAAATAATGATATGATGCAGAAAATAACTATCACAGGCTGAACTAATAAACATTCATAGACTGAATACATTTTAGAAAATCAATTTATTGATTTTTTAAAAGTATTTTATTAGAACAATTGTCTTCTGAAAGCTCCCTCTCCCTCTGCCTTAGTCTTAGGAAATTTGTAAATTTTATCTGTATGGGTTCTAGCATAAAAAAACTGCATACATATTAGCAGAATAAATAAAAATAGTTGAATATGTTCTTTTGCTTGCAAAATGAAAAATACATTATTGTGATTGCTGGCCAATCCCAATATTCTTAGGTCATAATTTTTTGATAGCTACTGAGCTGGATAGCATTCCCTTTGTACCCTCTTTGAATAGGTATAATAAAGCAGTCAATTAACTGTGTGATTCAGACAAAGTGTCCCCTTTAAACATACAGCAGATTATATATATATGTATGTATATATATATATACCCTTGTTCCAGCATCATAACTATGGTAAACATATCTTATTTATTCATTCCCAGTGGGGATGATATCTTCCCCAATGGGGATGGAAATTGATTCTTGAGCAAGGATAAAGAAAAAAAAACTAATATAATAGCTTGTGACTCTCTGGAACACCGCAGCATATAAGCAAATGTTCAGTATATCTGTAATATTAAAATTTCAAGCATTGGGAACCATTGAGTAAAATTATCTGAAAAGACTCCTAGAGGCTATATATGGAAATGGGTGGGAAAGGTGCATAATGAATAAAGGGTTGAGAACCACTGCTTCATTTCTATTGTCTATTCTGTGCCTTCTGAACCAAGGTTGCCTACTAGATTCTGTTTATCTCAAAATTAGGTGTCCAGGATAATTGCTTCAATTTTACAATTTGATGTGTATATTCTAAGTTTAGGGCAGGCAGTAAGATTTTGGTCCTGGTCCAACCATTCCCATGTAACTCAAACAGAATTTGTCCTCAGATTCTTTCTTACATTGGTATTTGTTTTAGTTTGGTTTCTGGTGCCTTAACAGTATATGTCAGACTGAATAATCCATAAAGAGCAGGCATTTATTTCTTACAATTTTGGTAAGATAATAAATCTGAGGTCAGGGGCCCACATCTGTCAAAGGCCTTTCTACTGCATTATCCTATAGTGGAAGAGGGAGTGCAAGAGAATGTTCATCCCAAGGTGCCAAAAAGAAAGCCAAACCTGTCCTTTTCTTTTTTTCTTTTTTAGGAACCCACTCTGGTGATGATGGTATTAACCTAATGACACTGTTGCACTGGGGATTAAGTTTCTAAAGCATGAACTTTGGGGAACACATTCAAACCATAGCAGTATTCATGACAGTTCTTGTTCTCATGAAAATATTTCTCAAGGTGCTAAAATTTAAAAGACATGCTTTACAATTTTGAAAATGGGAGGAAAAAGTTTCCAGTGACTGCTGCTTCCAACTTAATTCTATTATTCTTTTTTCTTCTTTCCTTGCCACTATATACTGCCCCTGATTAAATGAGGGCAAGGATTGCCTAAGCAAATATAACATCAAAGGCTGGGCAGCTTAAGGTAAAAACCTGATACTTTTAAATTCTAATTTTCCTTCCATCAGACACCTATCAGTTTTTGAGCAAAAGTCAAGGAAACCCATTCATCTTTAATTAGTTGACTTTAAGGCCACATGTTTAAATTGGAAAAAGACCTAACGTTTCCATATTACTTCATATGTATATTTTAAAAATCATTTATTTTCTTGGTTAAGAAAATAGTGTAATTATTACACACATTAACATCCAATATATTGACATGATTTGTATCAGCATGGATTTGTTTCCTAAAGTCTGTTTCTTTCTGTTACCTTGGGTACAAACAAGGTTTGTTTCCTTATGAGTCAAAAGTACTTTCACTTATCTTATTTTGCCTGGAAAAACTAATAAAAAAAAAACAAGACATAAAGACTATGAATCACAGATAGAACTAAATTTTGGGGGCTGGAGCTGTGGCTCGGTGGTTATGGCGCTTGCCCGGCAAGCGCAAGTGCACAGGTTCAAACCCCAGCACCCACATACACAACTAAGTGTCAGAGCAATGAAAGCCATGTGAAAAACTCAATAAAAATTGATTCTCTCTCTCTCTCTCTCTTAAAAAAAAATCTAAATTTTTGAATGTTACTGTTCTGCATAAAGTTTGCTATATTTGGACCCCTAACACAAAATGTTTTATACCAAGTGGTATTTATTTTTTACTTTGTTACTATATATTAATGATACCTAAATTGTTTTCATCCTAATATGAAAAACTATCAAAAATTCTTGAAACATTGCTTTATAAGGCACATTTTACAATTGAGATTTAGATTAGTAACCTATAAAAGTAATTACTTATATATATATTTTCCCTTTCCTTTTCCAAATTTCATTTTGTACTTATGTGTACTGACCCCCCTTTCTATACTTTATTTACCTCTCAAACCCTTGCAGGTTTCCTTCCACCGACTCTGTATTAGCAGATTGGTTTCCAAGGTCATCATTGACTTGCTGATCTCAGTGCCAACTCCCTCAACTTCTCAACTACTTTTTTAGATGGGTTTCCTTGTTCTCTTTCCCTTTCCATTTTTCTTTGAAGTTAACTGTGCCTCCCAGTCTCCTTCACAGATTCTTTGTTCTCTTTCTCATTTAGGATGCGGAGTCTTTTGGTTGCTTCTTCCTTTTTCTTGTTATTAGCATTTATCCAGTAGCCTTGTAAAAACATCCTTACTATTCCTGACCTTTTCCCTGTATACCCACTGACATAATTTTATATGTGTATTGCACTTAAACTGTTGAAAGTTTACAAAACTTTTTGTTATCCATAGTTTGATTACTTGCCACCAATTTGCGTGATCATTATCCTTTTTTATAGTTTTCATTTTGAGACAGTATCAATTAATAGCTAAGAGTTCAAGATTGGAGCCATGCTACCTACATCCCAATCCCTACAGCCCATCTTCCTAGCTGTATCCACTTAAGCAAGTCACCTAATCTTTCTGTCCCTTACCTTCATCATCCAAAAATCACAATTTTCAGATGGGGATTACAAAAGTAGCTATTTTAATGATCACTTGTGAAGATTAAAATAGTGAATGAAGAGTTTGGAGTGATGACTTGCATTTAGCAAGTGTTCAGTCAAGATAAATTCTTACTATACCATTAATAAAAACTCACACAGCTTTAGGTTACATACTATAAGTGACAAACTGCATCTAAAAATACATATCTTTTATGCCAATATCCCATTTTTCTTCATTGTATGATACTTAATTTTGACTTTTTTCCCTAATTTCTATCATAGACAGTATTCTTTAACTAGATAGTAGATTAAAGACAAAAAATAACATAAAAATATAAAACTGTGCAGGAGAATTTGTAGTTAAACAAGTCATTTAATAAGGGTGTCACACTTACTTAGTGTCTTTATTCTTTGCTTTAACTATTCCTGTAAGGTTTTTCTTTTTCATTTTTTTAGTGGATCTCAGGAACAGCATTAAAGTAAGTACATATATATTACTGGATAGTAGTGTACAATGTCTGCCAAGTTATGAATAATTAGATATTCATGAGTCTTGACATCTATCACTTGGAATGTTAAAAGTCCCCCCCCAACCAAATACCTGACACATTTAATGATCCTTTGTAAAGTTTCCAGAGTTGTGGGAAAACTTTGATATCTTTTAAAAATTCATTTATGTTCCAGTTTTTGAGGCGCTCAGATAACTATTGTGCCATAATTGTTTATTTTAATCTTATTTTAATGTAATTGGAGTCTCCTGGTTATTTCTTTACTCTTTAGGCATGTTATTGTATTTGTCTCTGAATGGCCTTATTTATATTATTTCATATTTAGTATATATTCACTTTATTTAGTATATATTCACTTCTTATCAAGGAAATGTGTACATATTTGTTCTATCATAACAGTATACTTTATTTTAAATCTCCTGTGCTATTCAGATCTTTTGTAACCTGAAGGATGGAAGTTTACTTTTCATTCCCTTCAGATTTTTGGTACATTTACACTAGATTTAACTTAAGTGTTCATGTACGTATACAAAACATTTCATTATACAAAGTAATGGGCACTAAACCAAGTATTTAACTGTCATGCCAACATAGTTACAATCAAAATTCCAAACCTTTCATAGATGGAAGAGGAGCAGACCTCAGTATCTACTATTGCAGTTAGCTCTTTGAAAGAGTCTCCACATAACAGTTATGCTTACACATTGTTGGATGAAACTTAGACATGGAGCCGTAAGAGAAGCCAGGAATTGTCTCTTTTCTGGAGAGCAGTTTATTCAGCTAAAAGAATTGTTTGTCTTACTGTAGGAAAGATATGTATCAGCCTCAGGAAATGATATCTAACATGATTTTTAAAGAATGAACAAAATTTCTAGAAGAAAAATGAGGCATTACAAGTTAAAGACCTAACTGTAGAGATGACACAGAAGCAGGCGATTTGGGTCATGCTCAAACTACAGCATGTTATCTGGTTTTATTGAATCCAAGTCTGTATATTGGGAATTAAAGCTCAAAGAATACCAAAGAAACTTCACTTATCCATGTAGAGATCAGCATTTTCAAATGGCATAATCTAAGGAAAAAATGGTTATATATTGACAAAAGTTAATCACAGCACCCATTAAATTCCTGACTATCACTTCAAAAGTGCGTTCTCCCACCCCCACCCCCACCCCCAAACTGTTTCACTCACTTCAAACTTTGTCCCTTGTGGAAATGAAGAAAATGAGTTACCTTTGATGGTTCACCCAAAGGGAGGGTGGTGGCTTTTATTTTATGTTGTGTAAAACTTCAGTTGGAGATTTGTTTATGATGCTTTTAATTCCATTATCTTAAATACAGTAGGGTTGTTTTTGTATTTTTTTAGGGGGGAAGCAGGGCAATGCTAAGAATCGAACCTAGGACCTTGCTCATGTTAGGCATGCCCTTTACCACAGAGCTACATCCCCAGCCCTATTTGTGATTTATGAACCCTCCTTTGAATAGCCTTCAAAGCTGTTCTTAGGCCACTTCATGATTTTGTAGTCAGTTTTTTTGAAAAATCTTATTTTATATTGCCCATTGCAAAAGGACAAACCTAAAGCAAGAAAATGCAGATAATCAGAACCTTTTGTTGAAGAAAGAGATGCATAGTTTTCCCACATGCTGTCACACTGCTGTGGAACTTTTTTCTCATTTCTTTGGAACCAATTTCACAAAAGGAAGCAAGAACTAATAATAGGGAAGCAACAAGGCTAACCAGCTGTTGTCAGAAATTGAAGCACTGGCTTCCTCCTAAGGTAACATGATGCTAGTCCTCTAATTATGTTATAAGCAGATAGTTAGGTCTCTATACTAGAGAATTAGCATTGCTAACTACAGAGGAAAAGAAAACTGTGGGAGTGGGAAATCTAGGAAGCTGCAACAGGCCTTGTCTTGCAAATGTCTTGGATTGTCAAAGAAGCACTTATCTAGCATGAGAATGATACTAGAATTCAATGAAACTGATATCAATTATCAAGGATAGAGTATTGTATTAGTATTTTCTTTCCAACCTTCCCTCGTTCCTCTTTGGTTATATTCTTACTGTTTAAATGTCTTTGCTTAGCTTTTAAGGACTAATTAACTAGAAAGCTTGTTAATCTCCATTACTGTCTATCTTTATGTAACAATAAGAAACTGACCCTTAGTGGTAGCATATTCTAATTGTAGGCATATTTTTAGAGGAAAAATAACACAGTCTGATTCCATTACTAAACTTTTGAATCTAAACCTAAAATTACAGTGACTCAAAACCACATGCATAACCAGTTTTATAGTCAGCCAATTTGTTCTTTGTTTTCACATTCCTGTTTTCCTGCCATGTTTTCTGCCACCTCAAACCTTACGATGTCTTAGTTGGTGTCCTATTCTCGCACAAACATTTGCACTTCTTTGCAAGGTTCTTCAAGATGAATGATAAAAGTTCTGCTATCTGTCTTGTTAAAACATAATATCCTGGCCAGGCAGAGTGGCACATGCCTGTAATCCCAGTACCTTGGAAGGCTGAGGCAGAAGAATCAGAAGTTCAAATTTAACCTCAACAACTTAGGCCATAAGCAACTTAGTGAGACCCTGTCTCAAAATATAAACTTAAAATGCCTGGGGATATAGGTCAGTAGTTTAGTGCCCCTGGGTTCAATTCTTGGTACCAAAATAATAATAATAATAGCAACAACAATAACCAGGTACATGTCAACAGATGAATGCATAAAGAAAGTGGTATATATACACAATGGAATTTCACTCACTCATAAAGAAGAATGACATTATGGCATTTCCTGGTAAATGGATGGAAGTGGAAAACATCATGCTAAGTGACTCAAAGTCAGGGATTGAACATTTACTCTCATATGTGGAAACAAAAGCAAATTATGTAGAAAAAAAGCAAGTAGAATCCCATAAAAATAGAAGGGAGATCAGTGGATTAGAGGAAGGGGATTAAAGAGAGAGGGAGGAGAGAGAGGATGGAACAGTGGAATGAAATTAACCAAATTATGCTATGTACATATGTTAATATACCACAAGGAACTTTATATTTATGTATATCTGTAAATCATCAATTTAAAAAATTAAGTAAATAGAAGGAAGACAAGTAGAGTAGAGGAATAGGAGAGGGAAAAGGAAGTACTGGGGACTTATATTCCATGCATGTATGATTATGTCAAAAAGAACCCCATTATTATTTAAAACTATAATGCACTAATAACTTTTTAAAAAGGAATGATATAAATATCATATAAAAATAATATGTAGTTTATAAAACATTCTGTTTGCATAAAAATAATAATTTATTCTCATTTATTCACTGCTTTATCCTTATTTTGCCATACTTCTGTTACCTATTTTAAATTTTAAAAAGTACCAAAAAATGACATTCAGGTCAAAACACATGTAACAATATGAATTTCTGAAATTTGTCTTCTGTTGCCATAACATTGAGAATAGGAAACCTACCTTCTGAGATATAGACAACTGAATTTACCTGCTTTTTTATGTATTTGATTGTCAATTAGTGAGTCTTTATTATAGACAAGAGGAATAGAACTTAAAGGTTTTTTTTTATTATTATCTACCACAAATAATTCCAGGGCCCCCTATTTCCCCAGAAAACCAAGATCCAAAGATGCTCAAGTACCTCATGTAAACTGGTGTAGTATATGCATGTGATATATACACACCCTTCCATATACTTTGAATCATCACTAGATTACTTATAATGCCTAATACAATGTAAAGTCTGTGTAAATAGTTGTTATATACAGTTGTTATATACAATATTGTTTGGTGAATATATACAGTATACAGTATATTATATATGTTATATACAGTATATTTTATATGTTATATACAGTATATTATATGTTAAATATAGTACATATATTATATACTGTATATTTTATGTATACAGTATAGATATATGTGTTATATGCAGTACGTATACTATATATGTTATGCACATTATATACAGCATATGTGCAGTCTACACAGTATTGTGTTATATACAGTATATTGTATATGTTATATACAGTATGTTATATATAGTATACAGTATTGTTTAGGGAATCATGACAAGAAATAGAAGATATTACCTGTTTGGTACAGATGTAACCATCATAGTCTTCAGTATGTAGTACATCAATTAGCTGTGAGTCCAGCAGTGCTCAATGAGGGCAGGAGAGAGACCAAAGGCATCTGTGAAATTGTGGTATGCTACAGCAGGTTATACCTACACATTACTTCTTTTGTATGGATTCTCTGTGACAAATTCAAGGTTTGCTTTTTGGACATTTTTTTCAAATATTTTCAATCTGCAGTTGGTTGAATACTTGGACCCACAGATATGGAGGGTTGTGTGTTTGTGTGTGTGTGTGTGTGCCTATGCATGCACATGCCTGTGTGTACTCAACAAAGAGTTATATCCACAGGCTGGAGGCCACAGGGAGGCTGCAATAGACTGTAAAGGCAAATCCCTGTTCTGCTGAGCACTGTTAAAGTTTGCTTCTGGTTGCCTTATCCGGCATGCCCTTCATCTCATCTTCTGGATATAATTATATTTTGTTTCTGTGCCTCATAAGAAAATATGTTAGACCTTTAACAATTGTAGAAGAGGATATCAAACCTTACGAAATATGTGAGTCCCTGTTGTAGATACAGTACACAGGAACTTGCTGTGGAAAATTTAAAGGAAACAAAATGTGGACCTTGTCCAGAACCATAATGATCAGTATTAAAGGGTGAAGATGGTGTTAGGAAATTTATTTTTCTGAAAAGAAAAATCACAGATCCTGATGTGGAAAAAGCATGTGAGTCTGTGTTCTGCCCCTTGATGAGGTAAGCACTTACTGAAGACCCTGAGAAATCCAAGCCACTTGATTTTAAAATAGATGCTTCCTTTTAAAATGTAGTCTTCAAGACAGGTAAGCAGAGTAAGAGTTGAAGGTGTTTATATTCTCCTTAGACTTCTATGCCACATTCATATATACATAAACTTGGGAACAATGAAGAGTCACATAACAACCACGGCATGGAGACTATGATAGACTTTAATTAATTCTTAGGTGAAATTAGTATGCGTTACACTTTAGAGAAACAAAATACACAAACTCACTAATCAAAATGTTCAGCTAACAGTACTGGAGCTTTTTCATTAGTTATATTGTCTTGAATTTCATCACTGTACCAGCTGGCTTCTTGTCAATTTATAGTTTGGACCTTTACATCAAACAGCAAAAAATTAATTACAAGAAAAGGAGTCCCAATAGGAATTTTGCGCTGAGAGGTTTTTCACAATTAATCAGACGGGAATAGGGCTGTGTACAAAAGAAATAGAAATGGGGAGAAGGAACTTAGCAGAATTTTCTGGAGTCATTAATTAACTATAGCAATATTAGTCACCTGCTTCCCTGATTTTGATTTAAAGTTGTTTAGCCAAAGTTTTCTGCCTTCACGTTTCTGGAAGCACTCAGGTCTATTACTCTATTGAATGCACATCATGAACTGTGAATTTTCTTACAAAATGTCCCAAGAGACAGCTCAAAACTTGCTATCCTCTCTTCATTTTAAATTGAGCAACATTCTATGTTTTATATTACTGATCATAATCATAATTTAATGAACAGAAAAATCATGTTTGATGGTTACTCCCTGGTTACTCGTAATGGGTGTTTTGGACTCAGAAATACTGTTCTCCAGTGTCACAGTCACTGCCTCTGTGTGCTACAGTTAGCTCAAATGTGACTTTTGTAAGCCTCTTATCTATTGAAGAAACCAACCAAAGGTGATTTATTCAATGCTTCTCTCTTAAATCTCTCATATTTTCTACTTTTTTCTTTTTTTTAAAGAATATTTTACTTATGACCTATACTTCTACTTCCTAACTTTCTGATATAGTAAATGGCTCTTTCACAAACCCGATTAGGACTCAGATACCTACAGAATTTGAAGAAAATATTTCCACTTCAGAAATATGCGAAGAACAAATGTGACATTTTCCATGAAATGACAAGGAATGTGTTAACTCCCAGTTATTCATGCCTCTTGTATTCATTGAGGAAAATATGTATATATCTGTCCTTCGGTATATGTATGCATGTATAAAATGTGCACATGTGTGTATATATATATATACATATATATATATATATACAGTTTCAGTGGTCTGAGTCCATGGAAGGCCAGCACCTTTCTTCTGAATTGGAGGTGAGGCTGAACAGCATGGGGGCAGCAGGGCTCCAGGGAGCAGGGAGTAAGGAGCTCAAGGTTACACATCAGGAAGCAGAGCAGAGGGAAAAGCTCCACACAAGATATAGATACCCAAAGACACGCCCCAGGGACACACCTCCTCCAGCCACACCCTACCAGCCTACAGTTGCCAGTTAATCTCTATAAGGGGATTAACTCAGATTGGGTTAAGGCTATTCTAACCCAGTCCTTTCACATCAACCTTACCAAAATGTCACATGTGACCTTTTGGGGGATACCTCACATTCAAACCGTAGCATATTATTTTAAAATTTGGTTTAATTCAAATGCTAATTCAGATCATGTTATTCCTAGTCAACCAAATTATCTGTACTAAAACAAATCAATTATCTTTTTTGGCCATCACTTGAGTAAATTTAGATTTCCGATCCATTTTTATGTATAGCACCCTTAGTTTCATGCTTATTTGGCTAGCTATATTTCAGTGTTCTGCCTCAAGTGCTGCCACATTTCCTAAGTAGTTTGTAGACCACAGCTGAGAAAAACATTTTTAACTTTTTTAATGATAGTATTTTTCTTTGTTAGTTTTGTAAGCAGTGAGCTAGTAGAATAAGATACTAATAGGCATTTTCCAGTATTCTCTGTTCAGACTGAGAATGGTTCACTATTATCCCAAGGTCACTTTGAAAGTCTTTTTGTGATTTGCTTCCATTTATTTTAGGCTTGTGCTTATGGTTTTGAACCAAAAATGAAATTTAATGTTCCGTTTGTCTACATTAAACTTAATTTGCCCCTTGTCAGCTCATTTACAATAGAGATAACCTTCTAAAGCCATCCTGTAGATTGTTTTGTTTGCCATCACTGATATAATTCTTCTATCTTTTCTTGTTATATGCAATTTTCTATATTTTTCAGTTTGAAAAGAGGCCTTGCCAGGGAAAGATTTTCAGAAAATTTTAATGAATTAATAGAAATTAATAAAGATCCTCTTATTAAAATATTTTAACACATCACCGAAAAGTATTAAACAGTTCTCTTTTCCTTACTTGGATATTTAGTTTAATATCATATATAATTATACTCTTTAAGATGTGCTATAAAGAAATGAGCTTTTATTTATAAAAGATAAATGAAGAATAGTTAAAATACATACAAAATCTTAAATTCTAATATGACCTGAATATTTTCATACTTTTATCTTTTTCTAATCATTTCTATGTACTTAATTTGATCTCATGAAATTTTCTCTTAATAGTTAACATTTTTAGATATAGAATTGGAAAGTTAAATTGATATTTAAAATTGATGTATCTTAAAGGACAATAAAATGACATGTTAAATTTAAATAATGAAAATTAAATTTAGAATCTTAAACATAAATAATAAATATAACTTGTATACACTTTCAGGAGCAATTGGTCAATTTGTGCCACATCTTCAAATAATTAATAATGTTCAAAACTTGGGAAATATTTTCTATTAGAATCATATCTGCTGTTTACTTTGTGTGATGTGTGTGTGTGTGTGTGTGTGTGTGTGTGTGTATGGTTTGGATGATTAAACCCAGGGCTTCAGGCTGGAGTAGTGGCTCAGTGGTTATGACTATAGGCACTTGCCTGTCATATGAGGACCTGAGTTCAAGCCCCAGCACTACATACACAACTAAGTGTCAGAGCAATGAAAACTAGATGAAAAACTAAATAAAATTGACTCTCTCTGTCTCTCTCACTGTCCCTCTCTCTCTTAAAAAAAAAAAAAAAACCAAGGCTTTATGTGTGCAAGGCAAGTATTCTACCACTGAGCCACATTCCCATCCCCAGACTTGCTTTTAAGGAGATACATTACTTCTTTAGTTTATATTGAGGAACTAAAGTGTTCAAATGTAAACTTATAAGATTGGTTATTTTTTTGTTATGGTGAAATATTAAGAACAACTGAAATGATTAACTTGATATGAAGGGTCAAATAAATTTGTATTGTGTGTACATAATGGTCTATCATTATGGAGATATATATTTATTAACAGAAAATTCTGATATTAAATTAAAAATACTATGTAATATGAATCTGCCTTTATTCAAAAACAAGTTGTATGTAGGTAATGGCTAAAAAGATGGATGTGGATATAAATATAAGTATCAATATAGATATGGATTTATATAGCTATAGATATAGATAAGTGGAAATAAAACATTTATTGAAAGAGAAATTGATTATTTGGTAGGATTTCATACTGTGGTGTATATATTTAATTGTGCTTTAAAAATAATGTCTGTAAATATACTTATTATCTAATAATAAGTAAAAAATGCAAATAGTTATCCTGTAAATTTTCTTGGTGATTTGATATCTGCTGCAGTACCAGGGTGGCCCACTCTCTGCTCAGAATAATGCGATCAGAAATTTAAGCTTAAACATAACTGGTATCTCATGCTTTCTTTCTCGAGAAGCATTAGTCATCAGAGGAAGTATATGATATAAGAACTACTTGAAAGCATATAGCTGCCAAATCCAATGTGAAGCACCTCACACTACCTTCTTTAAATCTTAAAGAGAAAAGCTTCAGAAAATGTATTATCCTATTTAACAGATGAGAAAACTAAACACTGGAGATATTACATTATCTAAATTCAGGCTGCAGATAAATTACTCCCTATGACACAAGTCTCACTGACTTGAAGATCTTTGTCTACAGCCATCATTTTGTGTAACTGTCCTGGCATACAGCATAACTATTGTGGAAGAATTTTCATATTTGTACACTTGTATTTTTCAGGGTGAGTTCTTTAGCCCACATGCTTTCAGAATATTATAAGAAAGTTGGTAAAAATGTAGAATCCTGCCTGAGACTTTACCCAGAGTTAATGATTTAGCATCAGCATGGATAAGCATTTTTAACAGGACTCCTTGGTTGTTCTGAAGCATAATATTGAAGGAAAAGCACATTTCTATAGCATCTTATTCCTACTGTAATGAGGTAGCAAGTTCTTATGTCTTTCTTTCTTTCTTTCTTTCGCAACATTTTACACTATTTCTAGTGCTTTCCATACCTTGCAAACCATGTCTCCTCAATCCCACCTCACAGGTCTTCTCTCTGCAGTTTTTTGGGATGCTGCCTGTGGCCCCTCTTGCTCCACTGGCTGTAATTATTTTTACTTATTGAGATTTTACAGATTACTTTTACTCCCACCTGCAGTTCGCTCCTGAATTTCAGTACCTTATTTTTATCTCTTTTACTCTCTGAATCCATGGATGCTTGCAAATCCTTCATGTCTCAAATTTAGCATGCCTAAAATGGAACTCATTATCTTCTCACCTCACACTTTCTGTCACCGTTTTCCCCTAGTGCAGTTAGTGCTGTCATTACTCAGTCTCCTGAACTCAAAACTTCAAAATAGCATTCAGACATCCCTTTTCCTCACTACCTCCTCTCAGTCACTCAGTCATCAAATCTTGTTATTTCTATCTCAGAAATGCCATTTGAATTGATATTCTTTTCTTCATTTCTGCTGTGCTTCATCTTCTTTTATGTTATACTTCAGATTCCATACTAGTTTTTCTACCATTCACATTTTCCCAGTATCCAGTCTCTTTTCCACACTGTATTAGGCATTTTAAGAATAAACATACTTAACTTCTCACTCTTCCACTTGCCAATAGCTTTTGGTTCCATGTTACCTATAACATAACATCCAAATGTTGTAGCACTCATTTTAATCTTATCTCATCCTGAATGTCTTGCCTCTTCTCCTTACCACCAGTCGTATTTTGGGAGTAATCCAAACTCCTTACTACATTTCACCTTTCATTTGCTTGGAATTTTCCCCCACATTTGAGAGGTTGGTGGTTCTTGGCTCTGTATTTCCATAACTTTTACTTTTGAGTGATATGGTATTATAGTAATTATGAGTTGGGGTGTTAAACCAGACTGGCTGGGTCCATAGGCCCAACTACTTAATCACTGTGTCACCTTTCTGTATCTCAGATTGGGATAATAATAGTAACTGCCTCATGAGTTGTTGATGATAGAAAGACTTAATGCGTGGGCAATGCTTTATAAATAGTGCCTGAAACCTAATAGGCAGACATTAGACATCTGTTGCTATCTGTGGTTATTAGAATAATGATGTTACCCTATCCCCAGGGAGAAGGCTATTGCTTGTTAATATTGGAATTAACCCAGAAATGCTTAGCTATATAAAATTAAAATTGTTTTGCCTATAGAAAGCCTGAATCCATGTGAAGGTATGTTAGTCAGCTTTGTGTCACTGTGACCAAATACCTGACAACACCTTAGAGGAGGGAAAGTTTATTTGGCATTCACAGTTTCAGAGGTCTCAATCCATAGATGTCTGACTGCTGTACTAGACCAGAGGTGATGTAGTGCCTCATGGGAAAAGGGCATGGCCAAGGGAAGCTGCTTCCCTCATAGCACCCAGAAGAAAAGAAAAAGAAGTGGGGAAGGGAACACAGGGAAGTTGAACATGTCCAGGGCATTTCCCTAGTGACCCAGTCCCTTTAGCCACACCCCACCTGCTTACAGTTACCACCAGTCAGCACATTCAAAATAAGATTGATTGATTATGTTACAGCTCTCACAATCCAATCATTCTACCTCCTAACATTCAACAAAGGAGTTTTTGGTGGCTATCTCATATCCAAACCGTAACAGAAAGTTAATATGCTTTAGCTACCTCATGTCATGTCTGGTCACTGTTATCCACTAGTCACAATCCCATCCACACCAGATTAGTATTTGGACATTCACTTGTTTCCTGATGGGCAGTTTCTTCATTATCAGTAAAGAAGACTGTCTGGATACAATTCTGGGTTACATAATTTTGCCAGTTGAATGTTTGATGGAGCAAGCTATGCTGTGGATATACCTTGGGTTGATGTGAATCAGCACTCCATACTCAGGCAAGCTCTTAAATGTGGCAGAGGGACACTCTATGTGTCAATTGAGAGCATCTGAAACTAAATATGGGCCCATAGAGTGAAAAATCTGGACCTTTCCTCTATCATACAATGTGCATCATAACAAATATTGTCCTTTAGACTGAAATATTAAACTTTAGCCAAATGTCTGCAGATTAATTTTATGAAATTGCTGCAGAAATATTTATTTGGGAGTTATTATTTACTTTAATGAATTTGGCCCTAAAAATTGCAGAGATTCTTAACAGTTTACTATTTAAAATAACTCTGGAATAAATAATTATTAATATATACTAGTTTATTAGTTTATATATGTATATATTAGAATGTTAATGTACTAGTTTTTTTTACATAGGACACTTATATTTGGCTATGGTACTTTCTTACACTTCAGGGAAATTCATGACTTAGAAAATTGTTAACATTAAAATAGTACATGTAAGTAAATTTCAAAAATACTGAATTTTACTTGGAAACAATTTTATTTAAAGAGTGAGAGAGGAACAGAAGGAGAGAAAAAGAATCACCTTTATTTTTCATGTGGGTGTTGTTTTTCCTGACACTGAGTTCTGTTTGTGGTGCTGGGATTTGAACTTGGGTCTTCCCATATCCCAGGCCAGTGCTATAACCACTAAGCCACCACTCCAGCCCCTAGGAAAAAAATCTTAAAGTAAAAATCCAACTTAGGGAAAACAATGAGTCAGTCTATTATTAATTAATTAATTAATCTATATTAACATAAATTTGATTTTCAGAATTAAGTCTATGTATATATTTTATTTTTTAAGTTTATTGGATTTCTGTTGCACCAGAAATTTACAACAAACTTACATAATGTATTAGTCAAAAAAATATATGGATGTTAGCTCATTGCAGTGGTTCACACCTATAATTCTAGCTAACCTCTGAAGGCTGAGGCAGAGAGATCCAGGTTTGAGGCCAGACTGGAAAACTTAGCCAGACCCTATCTAAAAATTAAATGTGAGGGAAAGCTGAGGATTTTGCTTAGTAGAAGAATGCTTCACTGGCATGCATGAGCCCCTGGGTTCAATTTCCAGGACTGCAAATTTGGGGGGAAGGGAAGCAGGTAGAAAGTGAAAGAAAGAAAGAAACATCCACAAATTTAAATCAGAGAAAGTCCATTTGAATGGTTGTTCCCCACTAAGTACTGTCTGTGTTAGATTGGGCAAATCTCCCCACTGCCCAGAGTTTAGGATTTCTCATCTATGAAATGAGTATAATAGAGATGATTCTTTGAGGATCAAAAAATAATGTATATATAAAGCCTTTGGAAATTGTAAAGCATTGTACAGATTTCAGATATTACAGATACAGAGATTTCAGAAATTCCTCTGAGATCTCCTAGATTATTTCAGAGATGAAATGAATGTGATGGATATATTGTCTTTGTGCATGAGGTAACTGAGATGTGCAGCCAGCAACAAGTACCCAAGCTAAAGCTGGACCCTGTGCTTTAGAATCCAAATATGGTGCTTTCTGCACTATATCATGCTGGTTTTGGCCCAGTCCTGTACATCATTTCCAGGGTACAGTGATTGTAAATTATAACCTAACCTATCTTTAAAGACTTTTAAAACATGTAATTATAGAGTTATCTTAGTAAGAAATGCTAATAGTAGTAGATGATGTTTACATTTTTTAAAATACAGGTAATGAATTTGGACATCCTGAATGGTTAGACTTCCCAAGGAAAGGGAATAATGAGAGTTACCATTATGCCAGAAGGCAATTTCATTTAACCGATGATGACCTTCTTCGCTATAAATTCCTAAATAATTTTGACAGGGATATGAATAGATTGGAAGAAAGATGCGGTTGGCTTTCAGCCCCACAGGTAAGGACTTTACTTTAAATGTGGTGTTTTAGTCACCATTGCTGTGCATGGTTAGAATGGAAATCAATTTAAATCTATATGCAGATCTAAACAGCACTTTATTATTCAGTGTGAGGTGCCCTGTAACATACTTCAAGTTGTCAAAACATGTCACTGAAATCTCTCCACTAGATAATGAAAATCTTAAACATAATGCCCGGCTTACTTTCCTGGTTAGTGTGTTGTTGTTGTTGTTTAAATTTAGTAGTTTTTAGTTCATTTGGTTAAAATAGATGACAAAAGCTCTGCGTGGAACCCATTTTGAAAATTGCTGTGGAAACATCTTAATTGTTTTGACTGTTTTTCTTTATATAAATAATTATGCTGTCGTAAAGAAACTACTTTGAAAATATGTAGGTTTCTTTATTCCTTTTTTTTTTCCCCTTTTTTCCTGGTCCCTGACTTATCATTTCAGTAGATGCCATTATACCTGTGTGCTCCTTTGTATTTTTCATGAGCCTGATTCTCCTTTGGAATCAAAGTGTCAGTTTTCAATAAGTTTTAGAAAATGTAATTAACAGGTGCAAATTTTATACAGGCTTTTTTTCCTTGCAAAAATTAGCATATAGTGTGTGTTAGTTATAATCTACCTACTTTATATTGATGCTGTTTGAAATTACTGTTTGTGTGTTTTTACTTTGTCTATGATTCTTTTTTATAATGGCTGAACAGAAGTACTTATATATTCAGTAAGATTGGCTGCATGACACAAATGCCCTAATCACATTTATTAGTAGTGCTATTTCCAGAAGAGAGAGCAAATTTTGATGCTCCTTTTCAATAGGAATAATGTTGAATACCAAAAAGCACACTGTTTACTCTAGAGCCTTAGTTCACATTTCTAAATTACCAGGAGTGATGCTGCTGATATGCATGGCAATAAAGTCCTCCCACATCTGGGGTTGGGCAGAGGGTGGTGTTCAAAAAGCAAAAGCTTCTGGCAGCCAGCTGTAAATACGTGATGCATAAAATAAGGGAATTTACAGATATAATTTGTTTTCAGATGTTTTTATTAAGAAAAAACTAAAATATTATAATGGACTCTAGGTTACCATTGGATCTGTTAAAGTTTTATTAAAAATGTAAAATTTGGGGGTTTACTAAAATTTCAGAAGTTAGAAATTGTTATAATAATAAATTTTGAAAAGCAGTTTTATTTACTTTACCATGTTAATCTGGGAACTAAAACAAAAATCTTAAAGAAAATTCACTTATAAAAGATCTAATATATAGACACAAATATTTTATATGTAGTTCATATTCTGTTTCTACTTAAAACTTAAGGTCTAATACTAATTCTCTAGTTGTTTTTTGTCAAGCTGGCAAGTGGCTGGTGAGATTTTTATTCTCTAAGTAATTGTTGATACTCATTTTGACTTGGAGTTTGATATGAAAAAAATTATAACATGCTCAAGAAATATAAATATCTGCAGTTTTCAATTTTGTCTTAATAACTAATAAAACTATTAAGAAAGAAAAACCAGGTTTTGTAAATAGTTTACTTGTGGCAACATCCGGTGTCATTTAAATGTAATGTGTGTTAATTCTTGCAGGCCTATGTGAGTGAAAAGCATGAGGGCAATAAAATCATCACTTTTGAGAGAGCAGATCTTCTTTTCATTTTCAACTTCCACCCAAGCAAGAGTTACACTGATTACCGAGTTGGAACAGCATTGCCAGGGAAATATCCTTTTTGATGCCAGTGGATATGTTCATCTGAATTCAATTTTTTTTAATTTATTTTTTCTTTTTAAGGAGTTGAGTTGAACAAACATAAATGTGTATAAAGTACCAATATCATATGCATTTGATCCTAAACCAGAGTTCACTGCCACATCACCGATACCTCAGTCTCTTGATTAATTCAGCATATAAGGAAGACTAATATTGACCACAGTAGCTTTCAGTTTCCTCATCTGGGAAAAGGGGTACTTGAGATTGTTATTTGATAAATCTTTCGTTAACTCAGACTGAATAATTGCTAACCTTACTTCAGGCTCTATAAAAATTTGATTCTGAATATTTTTAAAGCAATACAAAAACAACTGATTGGAGGTTTTTCTTTATGAAAATATTTTATAAATTGGTTCTGAGAATCATCTCCTTTCTGTTTCTCCACTGAGTTGGAAAGAGCAGACAGCAGATGTAGAGATACATTTCTGTCCCTTTCTCTGTCTAGAATCGGTGAGGAGACAGGACAGGGGAGGTATAGGCAGCAGAAGTAGCAGAGCAAATGTTTTACTGGTCTTTCTATATTCATTTACGCTTTGTTTTATCCATTTCACAGATATTACTGAGAGCTTTTTTACTGCACATCAATGTGCTTAGCCCCGTTGTGGTAGAAACTATAGGAATTTTTCTCGCAGATACACTGTCCTCATAGAGCATTTAAAATAGAAAATAAGTAAACATCAGTTGTTTTAAGATTGGGAATTGTTGCAAAAGGAAAATGTAATGCATTTTAAAGACATATAAGTGTTACTGAGAACCGTAGGGGATAAAATGTTAGAGACTTAGGTCTTACCAACACATAAGTAATTTTGCTTCTACCCTGAAGTCCTAATGATGATTAACATCTGCCAATTGAACAAGATGCCTGATGCCAACATGAAGTCCTGTATGGTTTTCCACCAACACTAAGCAAAATCCTCTGTTCAACTGGCTCAAACAAAAAGGAAAATATATTTCTCACACGATGAAAGTCCTAGAGTAGAGTGACCCCAGTAATGTGACACTGTCAAATTCCCTGGTTCATTATTTCCGCCTGCTTGCCTTCAGAGTGTCAGTAATGTCCAAAGGTGGTACCCTGTTGTAGGACAAGAGGCATGGTTTTAAATATTACTACCTTCGGGCACAACAAAACAGAGTTTATTTTTTATGTTTCATTTCAAGAATGAAGTCACTTCTCTTGAAAATTCACTTTCACACTTCATTGATTAGGATTGAGTCATATATTCTGCAAAAATTTCCAGGAATGGGAATGGTATCCCAGTGAGTGCATTAATCAAGAATTATCCATGAGCCTCAGAAAGTGATCCCCATTGGTAGAGTAGACATCCAGCCAGAATGGTGGTATTCCAGGAAGAAAGAAAGGGCCAGTGCTGTCCAGTGAGTAGCTTGAACTGTCTACTGCCACCCTCTGCCACCCATAGACATTCAGGGTGTTGAAAGATGGTTCCCAACTTTCTCCCCACCCAGCTATCACTGGCCCACATGACATTAAAGCATTTAGGAGAGGAGGTTATTGTTGAGATTGATTGCCCAAATACATCCCTTTTAACAGAGAATGTTCTGATTTCTGTCTCTTGTGTATTTAAAGAAATCAATGTGTTGGGATTACCCACACTAAAATAATGCTGTGTTATTCTGGCAAGCAAAAGTTCTCACCATCTCCAGGCAGAAATGCAGACATATACTGAATGTATAGCAACTGGTACACTACCCTTCTGACTTTGAAATTGCTAAAGTAATGCCCCTAGACCAAATCCTTCCATACTTGATAATGTAATATAATAAAATCAAAAGTCATTAACAGTTCACTTGTTATCTACTGAAATCTTTGTTATCATCTTTGCTGCACTGTCCATGACCCTAAGTAGAAGAAATGTGTAACCAAACTATGATGCAAGTCTAATGCAGTAAATGGTAAGGAAGCAAAGTGATCCATGAGAGAACAGAGGAAAAGGATAAGAAAGAATAGAAAGGAGAGTAAGATATTAAAGAAAAAATCTTTAAGCCTAGACCTTGGGAAATGAGCAGGAATGTATTAGAAAAAATTGAGGAAGGCGATTCCAGTGGTTGGAAAATATAAAAAATCCTTAGATAATGTGTAGTACAATGGATTACTTGAAGAATAATGACTATAAAAAGTACTAAAAGATAAAGCTGAAAACGTAGATTGAGATCTCATAGTTGAGTAGTTTAATGCCCTATTAATTAGTTTATTAGGCTTTTCCTGTGGTTTTACAGTGAGTTGCTGAAGGTCTTTGAACTGGGAAACTACTTGAAAGAATGTATGCTTTAAGAAAAGTTCTCAAGTGCCAGTACATCCCAACTATTCATATCAGGGAAGTCATTTAATGTGCTCCTCATAGAACACCCTCTTCCTAGTCTTCCCTCTTCCAGAACAAATTCCTCTAGTTCTTTAAAATAAATTCTCATGATACTTTCCAGACTTTTCCCTGCAATTATCCCTTATCAAAATTATTGTTCACATTGCTTCTACACTGGAAGATATATAGTCCTGATATGGTCATCAAGTATGACAAGGGGTACCTTCTTACCTTCCTTTTGTTTGTTTTTTTTGTTGTTGTTGTTGTTTTCAGAGAGAGAGGTACAGTGAAGGAGAGTGAGAAAGAGAGAATCAATTTTATTTTTTTCATCTAGGTCTTGTTCTTCCAACACAGTTGTATATGTGGGGCTAGGGTTTGAACCCAGGTCACATACATGCCAGGCAAGGGCTGTAACCACTGAGCAGCCACTCAAGCCCCACCTTCCTTTTTCTTAATGTTACTGGGTCTCAGTAATAGAGTAAAAGTTATAGTAGCTTTACCATCAGCCACCTCATTTTTTATTCCTGTTGTATTTGCCCTAAAGTAAAATTTCAGTGTTTTTCTTTATGGGTCCTAATATTGTATTATATTACCCTTATTATTTACTTATCCAGTAAGTAGTTTTAATTTCATATCCCAAATTTAAAATTGAACATGAAAAATACTATTAATTTTTGACTTCTGTCAATAGAGAACATAAAAGAATACCACAGTAGAACAGTTCTGCTTTTAATCTGTTGAGATAGTACCCTCTTCCAAAAGCAGCAGACAGATCTCTTCTTTCAAGTTTTTCTTGCTCCATGCTTAGCTTTAAGAGTTCTTTTTATTGGTCTTAAGCTTTTTACAAGTTTCATTTCTTTTTTAACCTTCTATAACTTTTGCTTTATTCTTTTGATTTAAACTACATTATAGCTCAGTATTATAGATTGATTTCAGATATAGAGAATATTTACAGTATTAGAATTTTGATGCAATGTTTTCTGACTTTACCAAAATGTTCCGTGCTGTTGCTATTTCAACTACTGAGCAAGTAAATTGATTACACATTTGCATTGTGAAGAATCCACAGTGACAAGATTGGATATATTAATCAAGTAAAGAAATTCATCAAAATTTTAATTTGCTGGAAAGCAGAATTTGGTGCCAGGACAAATTTAAAGTTTCTAAAGAAGTCATTTAAACTTCTTCTATTACTATAAAATATAGACCTGCTGTAAGTAATGCTTCTGAATTCTTGAACGGGTCCATGTTCTGAACCTGTATATCTTATATATCAAATGGCAAGGCATCCACTTTAGCTCAGATCTGTGGAGAATATATACTGGCTGTCTTCACAAGAAACTGCTGTTTTGGAGGTAATACCAGGAAAGGTAGAAGAAAAAACTTTAAGGAGGCTTTTAACTATCTCAACTGAGAGGCAATTCTGATTCATATCATTCTGGTTTTGAACATGGGTCTTCGTGGTGAATGCTAAAGGACATACTATTTTTCTGCAAAAGTGTCTGCAGCTGTATTCTAGGAAAATAGCAAAAAACAACAGTAAAAAGCTTTTACCTGTGTACTGTGTTGAGTGTGACTTTTTAGTAGCTAATCTTCAATGTAGTAATCACCAGTCACCAATGTTCTTTAATAGAGTAGATAGCTATGTGAGTAACGCAGAGCTGAGACCAAAATGTACTTGGTAAATAGGCAGGTTTCACATTTCAAGCTTAGGAAGATGGAGCACATTTTCCTAATGTGTTATGTTTGCTTACAACTTCACATTGTTTAGCAGTACTAAAAAAATGCCATTCATATTATCCGAACCATTATTGTATTTCTTTAGGTATATTTCTTCACCTAGAGCATTATCAAATCATCAGTGAAATAAAATGAAAACCGCCAAGTGCCGAAGGAAAACTCTTCTTGCTAATTCAGTTTGAATAGTACAAATGATGATGCTACATTTTCAGTTATATGGGGGAGAATAGAGATAACATGGGTATTACAGTACCTCTCCTGAGGCCTTCTGTTGCCTAACCATCCTTATTAAGTATTTAGTTTTATGTTCCCAGACATACCATTGGTAGGTTGTACAACCAGGAGCCAGGCCTAAAATAATGGATGCCTTCCCTTTAGCACATGGCCAAACATACTCGGGCAAGCATTTCAAAGCCCAGGTTAATTATGGTCCTTCACATGAGTATCTGCATGTGGTTCGGTGTGGGAGCACGGTGGTGATTTATTCCTGTAATGTTCAAATTGGTTTGGACATAATTCTCAGGAAATAGGTAACATTAGAAAACTGTACACAAATCCATGGCACAGGCAAGTTTTCTCCTAGTCATCTAACCTTCCTCACTATACCACCTTCACTCCTCACAAATCCTTCCCCAAAAAATGCTTCCTTGGATCTGTTACCATCTTTCACAAAAGAAAAAAATTTTAAAGGAGCAAAACATGCATAATAAATTATTGTGACTTCTGTATTCTTTGGTGTAATAAATGTAAAATAAATGTTCAAAATTAGGTTCATCTAATGTATCATATCTATTTAAATTTTCCATATAATATTCAGGTAAACTTAAAATTTCCCAGCCTATTTAAAAGGTATGTGACTGGGTCTGTACAAATTAATACAATTTTGAGAGTATAAACAACAGAATAATCATATATGTGATTTGCCAGCCTGCTGCTGAGGTGGGGGTAGACAAGATATAGCAGTTCCCATTCTACATGGCGTTTCAAACTGTTACAATATGAAAATCCTAAAAGGAACACACACAAATGTGGCTTGTAAAGGATATGTGAGTCTAGGCCAAAAATATTTAAAGCTCAGGGAACAGATGAGTAAATAGTTGGATTTGAATCGAGATCTTGGAAATATTTTTATTAAACTACTGCAAGATGTATTTTTTTAAAATGTAAATTCAGACTCTGACATTTGCAACCTGTATACAGAGTTTGTAATGAGCAAATGTGGTCACTTGGATGATTCACTGGTGTCTGAGTGCTAAAAGCAGGGGTGTTGCTTGAGTTTCATGGCTTAGAGAAGCCTTTGAAGTGTGGTTATATAATACTATATGCATTAGAATCTGTGCTTTGTGCAACAAATAAAAACAAAGGACTTAGTTTAGGATTCACTAAATGCCACTCTCTCAAGATTTTATAATACATGTAAGATTTGATTTCTAGACTAAAGAAATACAGTATTAACACTTTCTAGTTTCCTAGGTTATAAGTGTTTTGGTTTAAAAAATAAAGAATGGAAATTAAATGAAAATACAAGATTTCCTCATGAAAGATCTACACTGGCTTGAACAGATGAAAGTGTGTTTATTTATTCTGTTCGCTTGTGAGTGACTTTATGTTGTGCTGTAATTTAATGATCTTTATGTGAGCATGGACAAATAATTCAAACAAGTGTATGTTTAATATAGGTCATTTTGTTCCTATAGCTTCAAAATGGAAATATGCACATACTCATTATCTAGGTTAGCCCACTTTAGTGTTAGGATGGCAGCAATATAATTTTAGACATTATATAAGGGTCCTTTAGACTACTTTTCTTTGAACACTTTCTAACAATCCCTATAATTTAGTGATAATGATGAATGAGTACCCTCCCCTTCTCCATAGTAAAGATACAATGATTAAGCTTAATTCAGGAATTTGAGATGAATCACAAAGAAAAATATTTTTCATGATTGAAATATTGTAACTACTGTAGCACTTTTAGATTTGCTTATAATATACTCATAAGCTTATAAGTAGTAATGAATAATAAACAAGCCCTTACTATGCATAAATGTTTTTAGTGTTTTGGGGGGTATTTTGGAGGGATAATTTTTGGTGGGGTAGTGAAGAGAGGGGGAGTTGCTTTGTTTGGAATAGTCAACCTGGTGCTGTAAAATATTCAAAAGCATTTCTTTGTTTTTGTTTAATAGATATGCAGTGATGGTCTCCTCACTTTTGAAATTCAGCTCAGTTGAGAATTCCTTCCTCCATTTCTTGTCCTTCTGGAGATAAAATATAACAGATATTATAACGTTTAAATAATATATCCTTGTGTAGTAATAGTTTCATCATTGGGAGGAAAAACATTTGGGCCCAGGGTGATCATTCTCACCAACTTATAAGAAGAAGTATTGTTAGGTTTTAATTGACTTCAAGATAAATGGCAATCCTGAGAGCTTTATCCAGATACTAACTATTATATCTTTACTTAGAGTTCATTTAGTGAGCTGGATGTGGTGGTGCACTTCTGTAATTCCAGCCGCTTGGAAGGCCGGAGAATTATAAGTTCAAAGTCAGCCTGGGCAACTTAGTGTGACCCTAAGCAACTTAGTGCAACCCTGTGTCAAAATAAAAAGCAAAAAAACAAAATGTTGGGGATGTGGCTCAGTGATTAAGTGACCTGGGTTCAATCCCTCCTACAAAAAATAAAATAAAATGCATTAAGTATTGATGACTTTTTAAAAAACTAAATAGTCAACCACAATGATTACTATAATAACTAGCTTTTTCCTTAATATGCTGGGATCTGCTTTCAGTTAGAAAACGTGTGAAACAGCTTTCATAAAAAGTTCTACCTTCTTTTACAAACTTTGGCAGCATGCACTCTGCAAGCATGTTAATGCATTGCCTCATTTAGCCAACCCTTTCCTTTACTCAGGATCAACACATTACAAATAAGAAAGAAAGCAATCTAGAGTGAAAGCATTGGCCTAAAAGATTATAGTCTAACCTTTTTTTAAAAAAAATAGTCCATATTTAATATGTTCTATTTTTAAAGTAAATTATATTATCATCTTTATAGCTAAAATCAGTGTTTTTTAAATACTGCATGCTGTGTGTAAATTAAATTTTTAATATGGGTACTAATTTACTTTTTCCTTCCTTCTAGATCTCAGTAGAAATTAGCCTTTGTTTTTCAGTGAGTATCTCTTATCTGCCATAAAGCTGTTCAGCTCTTCTTTCTGTGAGATTCTTCTTTCTGTGAGATACTATTTGCAGGTCTGATATTTTCTGTTAAACTTTTCTAACTCAGAATCTCACATGTCTGTCTTCTATTTACATTTGAAAATGGTACCAGAGTACCCTAGCATGTTTCTGAAAATTAAGGCAAGCTATAATTACTGCTTCACTGTGATTATTTAAGATCTCCTTAGCACTTTTGCATGCTACAGCCAAAAGAAGTTTCTATTTATCCAGAAAAAGTACAAAAATTAGAGCTATGACCAGTGTGTACTTGGAAGCATTGGCTTCAGCTGTAACCCTGTGTGAGTTAACACTTAGTGTTAATATTAGCAAGTTTCCAATATGCAATTTATTATTATTAACCATAGAAACTATACTGTACATTTGTTCTCTAGTACTTATTCATCTTACAAGTGAACTTTGTACTCTTTTGACCAAAATCTCACTATTTTCCCTATCCCTAATCCCTGTCCCAGCCCATGGCAATCTCTGTTCTCACTGTTTCTATGAGTTTGACTTGTTTATATTCTATACATAAATGGTATTACGTGTAGTATTTGTCTTTCTATAACTGGCTTACTTTGCTTAGTATAATGATATCCCCTAGTTTTATCCATGTTGTGGCAAATATTTCCTTTTCTTTAATTCTTAAACCTTCCATTTTATGTAAATACACACTTTTATCTGTTTATCCATTTTCAGACATTTAGGGTGTTTTCTTTTTTTGGCTGTTATGAATAACGCTGCAATGAACATAGCAGTCCGGATATCTTTTCAAAATACTGGTTTCATTTCCTTTGCAAATATACCCAGAAATGGGATCACTGGAACATATGTGTTTTGGTTTAAATATGAAGTGTCCCCCAGAAGCTTCTGTGTTGCCATATGGTCGTACCAGTTTACAGTCCCACCACCAGTATACGAGGATCCTCCTTTCTTCATATCTTCATCAATACTCATTATTTCATTTTTCAATACTAGCCATTGTAATTATGTGAGGCGATATATCATAGTAGTCTTGAGTTGCATTTCCATCATGATTAGTGTTGTTGAGTGCCCTTTCACACATCTGCTGGCCATTGCTGTATGTTCTTTGGAAAAATCTCAATTCAAGTTTTATGCCCACTTTTAAAGCTATATTATTTGGTGTTTAGCTCTTGAGTCATCTGAGTTTGTTATGTATTTTGAATATTAGACATTTAGGTCTTTAAGCCATTTTGAGCTGATTTTTGTGAGTGGTGTGGGAAGGGTCCAACTTCATTTTTTTGCACATGGATGTCCAGTTTTCTGAGCTCCACTTATTCTGTCCTTTCCTCAGTGTGTATTCTTGACATAATCATCAAATTTTAGTAGATTGTGTATGATGTGTTTATATATCTGAGCTCCCTGGTTTGATCCATTAGCTTACATATCTGTTTTATACCAGCACAATACTGTTTGATCATTATAGCTTTATAATGCAGTTTGAAATCAGGTATTGTGGTGGCTCTAACTTTATTCTTTTTCAAGATGACTTTCTCTACTCCAGATCTTCTGTAGTTCCACGTGCATGTTTGGATTTTTTTTCTATTTCTGTAAAAATGCCAGTGCAATCTTGATAGCTATTACATTGAGTCAATAGATTACTTTAGGTATTATGGAAATTTAACAGTGTTAATTCTTCAAACTCATAAATGGTGGATATCTTTTTATTGTGTTTTTTCAAATTTCTTTCCTCAATATTTTGTAATTTTTAGTGCACCTACATTTTACCTCCTTGATTAAAATGAATTGATATAGCTTAAATATGTTTTCTCTAAGCATCAGAGTAACCACAAACTAAAAACCTATAATAGATATGCAAAAGACAAAGAGGAAGTAAACCTTTTCCTTAAGAACATAAGTAAGACATGATCCCACTGCCCCCCACCTTATATTCAACACAGGACTGGAAGTCTTAGTCATAGCTATAGGCAAGAGAAAGACATAAAAGGCTTCCAAGTTGGAAAGGAAGAAGTAAAATAGCTCTGTTTGCAGATGGTGTGATCTTGTCTTAGTAAACCCTAAACACTTCTTACAAATCCACACATCTATTAAAAATAATAAAATAATTCAGTGACGTTGCAATGTATAAAATCATACAAATATCAGTTGCATTCCTGTACATTAGCAATGAACTACCTGAAAAGGAGATTAAGCAAATAAGTCCATTTACAGAAGCATCAAGGAAAATAAAATACTTTGGAATAAGTGGAATATTTTAAATAGACATACTTTAAAAGAGTATAATAACTTTTTTGAAAAAAAATGTGTCTACTCAGAATTTTTTATTAAACCTGAATAAATTTCATCCTCAAGAAAGTTTACTCTCTGATTGAGAAAAGTGTGAAGATAGGCCTTTAGGATATTAGAGTATAAAAGGATTTGGAAATTAAACTTGCCATGCAGCAAAATATAGGGTATTTTATGAAAAGGTAAAAGATAAGAGTTCTAGTTTCATCCACTTTTTTCATAAGCCATTTCTCATGTTCTTTCTTGAGTAATAGGTGTCACAATATATACACTGCTTATCGCTGGTGTAGATTTATGTCATAGGAGCTTTAGAATACACACAATACATATATGGATGTTAGATTAGGAACATTTAATTATATATTTTTATCGTTTTACCTTAGTAATTTTTTTTAGATTTTTTTTTTATTAAGAGTATATGGAGATACAAATGAGAGGGAAACATTATCAAACCATCACTAACCAATGTGTATATTTTGTTCTTGGTGATGTTTTCTTTGCTAGTTGCCTTAGATGACTTCTAAATGATATGTAGAGTCATCCTCCTTAATTTGATTAAATCTCTCATGACCATAAGAGTCATATCACTTTGAAAGTTAATGGATGGTCTGAATAAGACTCATCTTTGTGAAAAAACTATGAAAGTAAATTAATGAATAATTCTACATATAATTTGATTCAAAACATTCCAGAATTTCTGCTTCATTTGAATTGTGTTAATCATCTCTATCATAGCTAAAATGTGTTGATTTCATTTTATGGTACAAATGGGCACTTAGCAGAAGTACTTTAGCAGCTTTACTCTTCTATTATTTTTACATTTATGTAATGAAGTTAAAATTATTTTTTAAAGATAATTTTAAACTACATTATTATGTTTATTGTACCCTAGGAAAATATATTTTATTAGCACTCATAAGAATGTGTGTGCATGTGTACCTAAAGCACTGTCATGTTTTGAAAGTGCAAGTGGAAAAGTGTTTACTTTGAATCTTTTTTGCTGCAAATAATCCAATAGGGTTATGGCCTTTATGCTCAGAAGTTTCAGGAGTGACAGAGGCGAAGCCTGTGTGTGCATACCTGCACCCAGATGCATATGCACCACCTCGAAGCTTGTTTTTACAGTTTTTCATGGGAAATCATCTCAGGCATTGCTCATTCAGCTTTCTAAAGCATTGCGTAAGATCTATACTCTGATATTATAGTCTTAAAAGCTAAAAGAGAAAAAGGAGTATATAAACTATAAGCTCTAATAATAAAGAAAAATGTTTCTGTTATCATAGCAGAATATTTGTCTTTAAAAATTATAAGTATCTTAATGTTTATATAGTTGATAGTCTTTTAGTGGCAGATAGTGGTAGAATGGTAGAAAATAATATAACTAAGTGCATATTCTGATCTTGGCTAATTATTAGATGTATGATTTTGACAAGTCACTTTGATATTCTATTCTAAACCTTAATTATTTGTATAGAGAAAGCTAACCAGTCAAGATGATAATAAAGGTCTTTGACTATGTGCTGTCTTTAATAAACTTGTAATCATTTATCCACATCAACTAAGAATTATGTAAAATGTCTTTCTCAAAGGCTCATACAAATCAGTTATTAAATTGAGAATTAATTGCTTCAAACTGACACGCATTTGTTTAACTATTGTGAGTTATCCAAAAATAAGGTAATCTTTTCTATTATTAGTATCCCATTATAAATATATTTATAACAAATATAAAATCTTTTAAAATGTCCAAGTTAAACTCTACAGACAATGAAATAGAATTGTATTAGAAGGTATATTTGTACAGATCTAAAGAATTTAACTCTGAACACCATGGGAAAAATTCAAGGTTTGTCTTTAATGACCACACTATTATTAAATTATTATTAAAAATCAAAATGCAAGGAGAGACTGCAAGAGCTATATTGAAAAAAAAAAAGATATGTTTAAAAATAAGCCAAGAACTAATATAGGTCCTAGGTAGCAGGGGAAAACAGAAAACAATCCCATGTAGAGACTGTATTTTACAAAGAAAAAAGTGGGGCGGGGGTGGTGGCTCAGCCATTGTAGCACTTGCCTGGCATGTGTGAGGACCAGGGTTCAAACCCCAACACAATGTACTCAACAGAGTGTCAGAGCAATGAAGGCCACATGAGAAACTAAATAAAAAATTGATTATTTCTCTCTCTCTCACTGTCCCTCTCTCTTTAAAAGAAAAAGAAAAGGAAGAAAGAAAAAGTGCAATAAGTGTATAGTATGTTTGAGTTGATAATGGTAAAAAAAAAAAAACAGATACAAGAATATGTGGGGAATCTTTAGATTCAGTTAAGGTAGTCACCCAAAATATTCAGTATTTTTTAGAAGTTTCAGGGGCACTTTCCTTAAAAAAAAATTTTTTTGAAAGTCTTCAGGTCCTCAAAGGGTTCTACGTACAGTCCAACTAAACTTTAATGTAAAAGATTTCAAGCAATAGAAAAATCTTAGATTCCAGTAAGAACAAAGATTTGGGGAGAGGGAATAGAATAAAGACCATAAAGGAAGAGGCCAAGTTGAGTGTATAAAACAAGGTGTTGTTTCTCCTGAGACAATAGGGTCAGTAGCCCAAGCCCTCTAACAGTAACAGCCACTGCAGCTGGTAAGTCGAACATCCTCACCAACATGATGTAATAGGGTTCTTCCGCCAGTCCCCTCAACAGCAGTCTGACGTATAGCCTTATTTATAGAGGAACTGAGCCTCTTAAGGAAGTTAAGTAATTTGCTCAGAGACACAGTTGAGAATTCTCAGAACTGGTACTAAAGTGCAGTTGTTGATTCCCAAAGCCCACAGTTACATCCATGATGTTTTAGTGTTTTAAGGTGCTGTTATCTTTCCCAGTCTGCCTGAAATGGCTCAGATGATGCTTTTCTACTGCTTATAGTTGTCTTTATTTTTCAGATATTTTGAAGTTTCCAGTTACCTTTTCCATTTAGATAAATAGCATTTGACTCCATGGCAGGCTGTCTTAGGGTAAGTTTGTTCGAGGGGGAAGTGTTTCTTTGTAGCCTAACTCAAAATCATTATGTGTTTAAAAAATGAATAAATTGACTATACATCATATAAACTCATTCTGATAACAGAGTATTTGTTTAAAAGTTCAATAAAGGGGCTGGAGTGGTGGCTCAGCGGTTTCGGCCCTTGCCTGGCAAGCACGAGGACCTGGGTTTAAACCCCAGCACCACGTACACAACTGAGTGTTGGAGCAACTAAGGCCATGTGAAAAACTAAATAAAGTTATTTCTCTCTTTCTCTGTCTCTCTCACTGTCCCTCTCTCTCAAAAAAAAAAAAAGTTCAATAAAAACTGGGTGTGGAGGTGCATGCCTGTAATCCCAATAATTCAGGAGGCTGAATCAGGACAATGGCAAGTTCATTGCCAGTCTCAGTAACTTAAGGAAGCTATAACCAACTTGACAAGACCCTGTCTCAAAATAAAAGAAAAACAAAGTACTAGGGATGTGATTCAGTGGATAGTGCCAATGGGTTCAATCCCCAGTACACACACACAAAAAAATCTTATTTTTCTTTGAAGTTCTAAATACTTGCTCTTGATTTATTAAATAATTAAATTTATAAGTTCTTTCTCTGGATGGTCCTTAATAGAACAAGCAAAGAGTAAGTGTTTAGGGTAGGAGTGAGGTAGAAATTTGGATACTTTTAAAAATTTTTTCTTCTTTGTTAAGTTTCTTATTTATTTAGTAATTTTTTTTTCAGTTTATGTTACAATCTTCTCAGATAAAAAATAAGTTCCTTTCTTAAAATTAGGTTCGTCATGGGGCTGGAGAGGTGGCTCGGTGGTTACGGCGCTTGCCTGGCATGCGCAAGTACACGGGTTCAAACCCCAGCACCCATGTACACAATTAAATGTCAGATCAACGAAAGCCATGTGAAAAACTCAATAAAAATTGATTCTCTCTGTCTCTCTCTCTCTCTCTCACTGTCCTTCTCTCTTTAAAAAAGAAAAAAAGGTTAGTCATAAATATTCTGCAAGGCATTTAAAATAGAGAAATATGTAGTGCTTGATATTTTGTATTTTCAT